>JALPQI010007809.1:0-44194 GCA_025490895.1 Thaumatotibia leucotreta | reverse complement strand
AGTTGCTACCGCCTTGCTGGCCCGCTAGATGCTTCTTTACGCTTCGTTTAAAGGGTTTCAACTTATATGTGTGAGGAAACACATGTGCCGGTAAAGAATTCCACTTTTTAATAGTCCGGCATATGAAGGAATTGCCGAATTTCTTAGTACGCGTGGGAATATTTTGCACGGTGAAGAAGTGATACCGCAAATCGGCACTGCGTGAGTTGTAAGTTTATCTTCTACGTCTCGCACCTATGTGTGACTACGGATTTCGACATTTCTAACTCGGTCTTGTAGTTTAATGCCGAGGATGGCATTATATTATATCACTATGTAAACGTAAATAAAATAATTGGATTAGTATGCGTCATCGGTCACCGCACGGTGATGTTGGTGATTCGCTGACGGGAGTTATTGCAATGTCAAATCTTAACATTCAAGGTTGCCATTTATTTTAATACCAAGGATTGTTTAATGTCTGTAGTCTGTAGCACAAGTTCATAAAAAGGCACTTCTTGAGATATTTTGAAGAACATTATTGCCCGCTAAATTATATTATTATATGCCCATTGGGTAGGTAGTATTCGACCTATTGAAAAAACGATAACACTAGTCCCGTACTACTAAATCAGTAAAATTACAAAAACTACTAAAATTACATGTGTGTGTGTATTGCCTGATTTTGTAAGTTTATGCAAAACTCACTATTGTCCTTCACTGTAGTATAGGGAGCTGATAAGATAACAGTTTTAATATAAAGATATCGTTTTATCTGATGTAATTGTTTCGGCGCACGGTTTATCGCTAGTAAGTGTAAGTAATTATGACGCGCCAAATTTGGATAGCAAAATCGTGTCCCTGCAGTTTGTATTGATAAGATTGCATGTCGTAGAAAACTTCATGTACAAACCATTCTAATTCCAAAATACTAAATTGATCTGTGGACGGCGAAACACGTGCTGGCTGACACAACCTGAAAGAAATCTTCCCGGCTTTCGTGGAAAATTATTGACTACGCAATTTATCACTTGCGAACACTATACATTTTCGTATGTTACACCCTATGTGCGTTCGACCTTGGGCATATGACCTATGGAAATGATGGCCCGTGCTGCGTTGATTTGCTAACACGACAGCCACGCAGATGTGATGGCCTTGCCCTTCGTTAATGAATCGACGAGAAGTTCTCGATGCTCTCTGGCCTACTACCGCGAAAATCGAGAAAATTTCGAGGATTTTCTCCGTCACTCAAACGAAGGCGTCGTTAGAGTGAGAGAGACAAATCCTCGAAATTCACGAATTTCGTTTTCCGTGGTAGGGCCGCTGACGCTTACATCTAATACTTTCAGCCAAACCGGCTTGTATATACGTTATATTTCGCATGATTCGCGTCTATAAATAAATAAATAATAAATATCTTGCGACATTATACACAAATCTACCCAATCCCACGGTAAGCTGGCCAAGGAACAAATATTTGTGATAAATAAATACACAAATATATGCCCTCGCCGGGATTCGAACCCGGAACCTCCAGCTGCGTAGGGAGAGTCACTACCACTAGGCTAGGCTGACAATCGCTCTATAAAACCTGATTTGCAGAGAAAAATATACAAAGTTATAAAACAACAGGTATCGAGATAAACGCGGCAATGAATAGTTTTAGATTATAGATTATGAATAGATTAGTAGCTAGTTAATCAGTGTAACTTTACCCTAATTAGGTACTTTGGGTAATTTACCATATGGGCATATTGCATAAACTTGTTGGCGGCGTTTAATATAGAGCTACTGTGGCTGCTAATTCTGCTATATAACATTGGGTCTTGAATTGTGTCAGTTTTTAGTAAAACGTCCCACTTTGCCGCTTACCATAAAGACGAGATTTTCTTGTATCTTCATATGAATAAACTGACAAAGCGGTTTTATGGCAAACGACAAAGTGGGACGTTTTACTAAACTCACTCAATTTAAGAATATTTAGGTTATAGTGTTTAGGTATTCGAGGTACCTCAAGACATATCCGTAGTGTCTTTCCAACGAGCTTCTTGCCAAATTTTCAAATTGTGCTAGTTTAATTAACATGATCACCAATTTAAAAAAAAACCGTCTTTTTACCGATTTATAAAAGATTCTATTATCAGACCTCCACCATCTCGGCTTAAAAAATAATAGAAAATCGGTTCACGATTAGCGGAAATATCGAGTAACTTACTTTAAAAAAAATAGTCGAATAGAGAACCTCCTCCTTTTTTGATGTCGGTTAAAAATCACGCCTAAAGTTATAACTTCTAACTTTGACATCTTTAGCTGTAAAAGGTTTCTCAGCCATGCAAGGCGCTCTTGACCGTATCCCAAGAGTTTTGACCCGTTTCAACAAAGGCATATGCCAGTCACCAAACTATCCAATGCATTAGTAAATAAAAGTTTTCTCTCACTTGGGATCAAGGTTTTTTGGCGACTGATAATTTTTTTTTATCTCTGTATTTTCGAATATAATAAGCATCCGTCTAACTTCCCAAGAATTGTCTCTGGCTATGAAACAATTGGTGTGTGATTCTATAATGGTTCCTTTTTTCGGTTTGAGGTAAGGAAAAGGTTATGTATGTATAGAAAATGTCTCAACGAGATTTCGCTCGGAGCATTTTTCTTGTAGTTTCCCGTACACGTAATTCGTTGAATAGGTCTCCTGTAATGCATGGTGATCGTAACCTCACAATCCGTTTTTACTCGTAACATCCCTCTGCGATCAGGCTTTGGCATGATCAAATAAACATTAATATTCAGCCATAATTATGTCAACTTTTTTACTCTCTGTCTCTCTCTCTCTCTCTTTGAATCCATCTCAGCAATTCTCAAAAGTATATTATGCAATATTCACAGATGAAAGCCATATCCTCTGAATAGTGTCTAATCTAAATGAAACGTATAAATTAAATTAATTGTCCCTTTGAGAGAAACTTATCCACATGCTATTAGTGTGGTAATTGTTCTTCGGCCGTCAACAGAATTATAGTCTCGTGTCTCATACGGCGTCATTATAGCAAGTACTGCGGCATGCCGTCTTAATTGTTTGGACATCACAGTTCCTAACACGTGTAAGTAACTTATTCGCACTTGTGTGACGTAAATAGCGTCACTTAGTTTACTCGCGTACATTAGCTGCATTAGCATAATTACGCTGCAGCAACAATCTAAAATCGTCGAAAACGTCACACATATTTAAAATACTTCATATTATTATAGTATGAGTATGTCAGAAATAAGCAAGCGAATAGTTATTAATCGGCTGCTGATTGTACTGTAAATGCACTAATTAATACAGACGTATTGTACAAATAAACACGGAAGTACATTACAGAGGGTTATACTAATTAACCGGCAATGTTTACGAATACGAATAATGACCCTAAAGCTTAATGACGTACGAAAACACAAACTCCGCTTCCGCGAAGTTTTGGCAGATTCGCAACAAAGATCGCAAACATTTCGCTTCAAACATCTCATTTCGAAGCAAAACCTTGGACGAGCAAATTGGCCATATTCAACGGATTTCATAACGTCAAATTGAAAGTTATGCGGTCGCGCTCCGTAGTTTCTCAGACCACTTTTCCGTGCCAGTGAAGAATTTCCCACGATGGATACTCTCGTAAATAGGTGGCAGATAGTCTATTTATAACCATGATATTCATATATCGTCTTAACCGTCGCTGCATCTGTTTAAATATGAATATTCTGTAGTAATTGATTGTATTATTTAGTTACGCGTGTTTGACATATTTATGCCGGTTTTGGAGCGCATGGTTGACGTTTTAAGGTCAATATGTTTGTGATAACTGACCTTTAGCTTTGATCTCGCTTCTTATTAATTATGTTTCATTTCTTTACTCGTCGACCACGGACTATCGAGTACTTATACTGGCCAGTGGACATACAGTACCGGCCAATAATATATCACATACAGGTTTTTTTCAGTAGATTTATTTTTATTTTTGTAAGTGTTTTTCACACTTTCCACCTCACGACTATAGATAGTCTAGGCATAGGCCTTTACACTAGCGATGAAAAAACTGGTCATCATGTAGTGATTTTTTCATAAAGAGATTTTGCGTAAGGCATGGATTTCTTAGTAAAATTCTTTTTTTTACTACAGCTATTTTAGCAATATGCTGTGTCTCCAATTGCAATTCACAATACTTAATTGCAGTATTCATCATTAAACTGTGCAAAAGTACCAAAATAATATGCTATCTACATGCGAACATGTGCCGCTTACTCTATACACGCTCATACAAAAAGTCACGAATGTGATATATTATTGGCCGGTACTGTACTTACTTAAACACATGTTTCGTTGTAGCTACTTTGCTTTACAAAACGCAACTCTGTCTCTTTAGAGGATGGGCAGTGCATCGTCAACTGATTTAAAACAAAACAATAAACAAAGTGTTTCTGAACGAGTCGTAATATTTTCCTGTGTTTAATTAAACCAGGGCTTGTCAACGCGGCAGTGAGGCCTCGCCCAGTCCCGGTCAGGAGTGAGGACTGAGGCCACTCGGAGGTCGAACGGCAAGGTCCATTAATGACCGACAGTTTCCCTCAGCCAGCCAGAGTAACCCTGGACCGCTGATTCCCCAAGGGATTCCCTGTCGGAAGTGGCTGGCATAGTGATGCCCGATTAAATTATTAATAATCAATTGGATTACCCTGGATAATGTATTCTGTAGGTAGTAGGTACTAGAGTGAAAAGTACAAACATCACAAATACTTCCTCTATCGTAATTCGTTCGTGTAACATACCAGTTTGGTTATCGGGACTTAGTGAAGTCTATCTTTTCTTAATTTCCCTTGGTAATTAATATTGACCTATTGGCACGAATTCACAATAGCAATCTTATCTAGTCACAATTACGTAGTGCGTCACGTGAATTTATTTTTATTATAAAAGTTCCTGTGCAATATTGTGTAATTTATTTTAACATGATTTTTTGTTTCAGGTAAGTTCAACCTATTTTGGTGACAAGTGACAACGGTAAATAAATGCACATGAACTGTAAGATATTGTTATCAATAAATTGTGTAGCACGTATGTACTTACGGGTAAGATACTTTAAATTGGATTTATATTTATTGCTGACACCAATCAAACTTGGTAAACCACGTAGTAATATTACTAATAACAGCATAATTTAAAACTCATTTGACTACGAAATTGGAGATGGATGAATTGAATTGGATTGCATTACTATACTTCTATCACTAAGTAGGTAGGTAGTGGCGAAGGTCAGCAACGCGCTTGTGAGTTCCCCATTGTTTTCAGCAATTGTTAATCATCCGGTGACGGCATAAATAAAAAACAGGCTATACGGCATTAATTTCATCCGTACATTTTTAAATTCTCGCTCTACTTTAAATTGAAAATAATAAATATCACATTTCAAAACCACCGAATTCCACATAGCATAACATTCCAAACCTTGTCAAAACCTCAACCGGTTCTGAAACAAATAGTTCGGTATTTCTATAATATCGAATGGCACACAAAACAATAGATGTATATAACCTTGCGCAGGAAGTCTGTCCGACTGTCTATTATTCGACCGTGACATCTGTTATTGAACTTACGTACCTATCTAACCATTATCTAGTTATCTACAGCTATTGATACCGCGCTTATCATTGTCGTACCGTACCTAATGTCGAAAACATATCAATTTGCGCGATATCGTTGACCAAAATAGATACTGCCCACACAGATAGCTAAATCAGTGTTTATATGTATGCGCGATTTCATTGTAGAATTTTAGCTGCGTTTATACAATAATAAACAAATCAAAATAGTAAATAAGTTCCTACTCTTATCATGGAACACTTACACAAATCGACGTAGTCGTATGGTAAGTTTAATTAAGGCTTTGTTGTGAATATTAAGCGACGAATGAATTAATATTAAAATTTATATTTAAAACGATAGGTTTCAATACCTACAAAAAAACCTAAATGAGCTACGGACGCCGTCAATAATATCAACGCATTGTCAACAGCATCGATGAAATAACTGTGGCAACGATGATAAATAGAGGATGGGATTTTGTTACGAGGAATAAAAATAATAGTTGATAAATATTCGTTGAAAAATGTGTAAAAAACAACGATAGAAATATATTAGTCGAAAATATCCATGCATGATATTTTGATAGATTTCAAAACATATAAAATTGCGACATTTCGTCTATACGCTTGTCAGAGTTTATTTTAGGAATTGGAGCGACCCTATTGTTTTTCAAATCAAATCAAGACCGGATGCATGCTCGATCTAACCTTAAAACGGATACCTAAAGTGGTTTTGTGATATTAAGTTAATATTACTACTTGGTGTGGTATTGTGTTGCCACTAAAAAAAGCTTATAAAATCAAAACAACTAACGTATTAAATAGTATTAATACTTAAGAAGTACTTCAAACAAAAAACACAATTTACTTCTCTACCATTCTTTTCCAGAATTAAATTCTCCGCAAATTGTTTTGGCTTTCGCAGTATTTTAACCAATTTTCAGGCCATTAGTTCTTTTGACGATCGAAATTGGGAAAAACAAGAGACTCTCGCTTTATGGAGACAAGAGTTTCGTATATAGGATTCGTAGTAGTTTAGGCACTGGTCTCACTGCGAGCTACTAAGCTATGAACTATCGCCTATAAACACGAACAAAAGATACGCACTCCTGTGTAAATAAAAGATAATTACACGGCGATACTCTACTCGCCCGGCGGTGATAGCTGATAGCTGGGCGAGTATCGCCGTGTCTCTTTTATTTACACGGGAGTGCGTAAGGCACTGGTCTCACCGCGAGCTACTAAGCTATGAACTATCGACTATAATCACGAACAAATGATTCGCACTCCTGTGTAAATAAAAGAGACACGGGGATACTCGCCCGGCGGTGATAGCTGATAGCTGGCTGATTGTTAAGTAGCAGGTACAGCCGCCATCAAATATATCATAGCGTCCGGAGCGCTCATAATTATCTGTACACGTCTCTATCGTTCTGGCAATAAAGGCGTGTTCAAATATACATATTTGAACGCCCCAGACGCAACGATATATTTGATGGCGACTATAGAAGGGCGTTCTTTCGCGGAAAAATACATCGTCTCGCGTAAGGACAGCGCGTTGAACTGGGTCATCGGGGTAATAATTAAATAATATAGTATGGGTAATAATAGCTAGTATAGTGTTATTTACACCGATATTATCAAACGTAAATATACGGCTTTGGGGTTTACTAGTCCTCTGTGGCTCAAGGAAACTTATGATATTATTTGATGTTTTTCCTATGGTCGTTTAGAAAGTTGGCATTTGTCCAAAACCACACGGTGAATGAAAATGAAGGAGTTCTGTTAAACACATTTTTTGTTTATTCATAAGGTTGCTGGACAGCAAATAAAAAAAATGTAGGAGCGAAGAATTGTCTAACCATAGAAAAATTAAATTTACCGCCATTTTCTACACAAGCTGGTTGGCCGGAGTATAATGAAAATAAAGACTGAACAAATGAGTACAAACAATGGAGTGTAAGTAGTAAAACGTTGCCTTAATCGGTAACCCACATGCGTTAGCTCGCCCTAGATCACTAAGCGATATACTCTTTAATTATTATTCTCATGACCTACTTAAGTGCACTTCGTTTACAATTGTCTATGAAATTAATAATTTTTTTTATACAAATAATAAAACATATTTGTGTGATATATGCATATGAGACAGAATACCTATAGGTATAGATACATAGAATCCTTAATAAATCCGCGAATAATCTGTCGCCATCCTATTTTCATGGAAACGTCCGTGTTCATGATTCTATCTCAATTAGTTTCAGCGTAATGAATACTATACTATTCGTTGTATCAGAAATATTAATTCGGACATTTCTGCTGTACAGACGAGCATAGTTTTATCGGAAAACTCTGCAAACTAGTAGGTTGTACACGTAGTAGTACTAGTAAATCACATTATTGTACTAATGCACATTCATTAGTAATAAAATGTTGGTACAAATTTAGGGCGAAGTTATCCCTATAAGGTATTTTTTTCAGCTAATCTTGCGCAGAGGGAGGGGGGGGGGGGGAATTAAAGGTTGATATTAGATGGCAAACCGCTTGCGCGTATCCGGCAAATGGTGTGCCATCTACTATGTCATTTACATACGCTACAATGCGCACGCCACACACGTTCGGTGTGGTTCGGCACTTACATTGCAATATGAACTCAGACGTTTCCTTGAAGATCCGTCGCCAAAGTATTACTCACGGGTTTATTAAAGATTCTAGATACCCATGCTTAATGTGATGATATTCCGTGACGTATTAGACATTTTTATTCTCGTTTCCTCTTCATCTCTCACAAAACGTCACGTAATACTTGATAAACGCGGCCCGATGACCTCTTATGCTTATTTATTACACAAGTTGACATGTATATTGTTTAATATATCCCCATCACCAGTCGCTAGGTAGTCGGAAGGCTGTTTGGATGCAAATCGCCGAATGCGTGCGTGACTCGAATGCGTATTTATAAAACATTTTTGTGCCCGACTGTTCGCTTCATTTTTTACGTTTGGTCTCTGAGTTAGTAACAAGAATATGTGGTGAGAGGTCTGACTTTCTGGCTGTAACATTTTTGTGCGCGATTGTTAGCTTCATTTCTTATATTTGGTCTCTGTCTTGGTTACATGAAATAGGTGGTCAGAGGTCTGACTTTCTGGGTGTAAGGACTCAGTAACTGCCGTAGAATATCCCTTAGCTTCTTCACTCTAAATAAAAGATCGCACATTTTATGACAATCAATCTCATAATGAACCTTGTTCTTTTACTAATGAGTCTTTATTCCGTTGAATGTAGATATTGTCGTTCGTTCTTTAATGAAAATGTGCTTAACGGTAATTGTAGTATGATATTTTGACAGTCGATGTTCATTAAATAATTAGATTTTTATAAATATTAGATGTCATATACCAAAGAAAAACGACCAAGATCACCTATGTCCGAGGTGGGGATCGAACCCACGTACTCAGCTTTCGCGGCTGATGCCTGTACCCCTCGGCCACTCGGTCTTAGCAACCACCGGTCAAATTTCTCGGGTATATGCAATCCCTTACAAGGCTAGGCGCCTTTGACCATTCTCTAAGGGCAAGCACTAACTACAAGCCTGCACCTCCTATTTAGAATACTTTACAGTTTTCTAGAATAGCTAGAGAGAGATGGTGCTGCCATCTATTGAACATATTGTGAAAACACAAATCAAATTATTTATTACTAAAATATTTTGATTTGTACTTTTTTAATTTTTCTCCAGTAGTCACACTACTTAATACTATATAAATTATAAATATTAGATGTCATATACCAAAGAAAAACGACCAAGATCACCTATGTCCGAGGTGGGGATCGAACCCACGTACTCAGCTTTCGCGGCTGATGCCTGTACCCCTCGGCCACTCGGTCTTAGCAACCACCGGTCAAATTTCTCGGGTATATGCAATCCCTTACAAGGCTAGGCGCCTTTGACCATTCTATAAGGGCAAGCACTAACTACAAGCCTGCACCTCCTATTTAGAATACTTTACAGTTTTCTAGAATAGCTAGAGAGAGATGGAGCTGCCATCTATTGAACATATTGTGAAAACACAAATCAAATTATTTATTACTAAAATATTTTGATTTGTACTTTTTTAATTTTTCTCCAGTAGTCACACTACTTAATACTATATAAATTATAAATATTAGATGTCATATACCAAAGAAAAACGACCAAGATCACCTATGTCCGAGGTGGGGATCGAACCCACGTACTCAGCTTTCGCGGCTGATGCCTGTACCCCTCGGCCACTCGGTCTTAGCAACCACCGGTCAAATTTCTCGGGTATATGCAATCCCTTACAAGGCTAGGCGCCTTTGACCATTCTCTAAGGGCAAGCACTAACTACAAGCCTGCACCTCCTATTTGTAGTTAGTGCTTGCAGGCTTGTAGTTAGTGCTTGCCCTTAGAGAATGGTCAAAGGCGCCTAGCCTTGTAAGGGATTGCATATACCCGAGAAATTTGACCGGTGGTTGCTAAGACCGAGTGGCCGAGGGGTACAGGCATCAGCCGCGAAAGCTGAGTACGTGGGTTCGATCCCCACCTCGGACATAGGTGATCTTGGTCGTTTTTCTTTGGTATATGACATCTAATATTTATAATTTATATAGTATTAAGTAGTGTGACTACTGGAGAAAAATTAAAAAAGTACAAATCAAAATATTTTAGTAATAAATAATTTGATTTGTGTTTTCACAATATGTTCAATAGATGGCAGCACCATCTCTCTCTAGCTATTCTAGAAAACTGTAAAGTATTCTAAATAGGAGGTGCAGGCTTGTAGTTAGTGCTTGCCCTTAGAGAATGGTCAAAGGCGCCTAGCCTTGTAAGGGATTGCATATACCCGAGAAATTTGACCGGTGGTTGCTAAGACCGAGTGGCCGAGGGGTACAGGCATCAGCCGCGAAAGCTGAGTACGTGGGTTCGATCCCCACCTCGGACATAGGTGATCTTGGTCGTTTTTCTTTGGTATATGACATCTAATATTTATAATTTATATAGTATTAAGTAGTGTGACTACTGGAGAAAAATTAAAAAAGTACAAATCAAAATATTTTAGTAATAAATAATTTGATTTGTGTTTTCACAATATGTTCAATAGATGGCAGCACCATCTCTCTCTAGCTATTCTAGAAAACTGTAAAGTATTCTAAATAGGAGGTGCAGGCTTGTAGTTAGTGCTTGCCCTTAGAGAATGGTCAAAGGCGCCTAGCCTTGTAAGGGATTGCATATACCCGAGAAATTTGACCGGTGGTTGCTAAGACCGAGTGGCCGAGGGGTACAGGCATCAGCCGCGAAAGCTGAGTACGTGGGTTCGATCCCCACCTCGGACATAGGTGATCTTGGTCGTTTTTCTTTGGTATATGACATCTAATATTTATAATTTATATAGTATTAAGTAGTGTGACTACTGGAGAAAAATTAAAAAAGTACAAATCAAAATATTTTACTAATAAATAATTTGATTTGTGTTTTCACAATATGTTCAATTAGATTTTTTTTAAAATACTTTTTTGAACTTGTTTTGAATACGTTTTGTAACTATTAGCTAATTGATTACTTCCTGCTTGTTAAAATTAACTCCCTAAAATATGTGTTTGTCTGTAACTATTCATGTATTATGTGTACTAACAGTCTCGGGCGTATATTAGAGTGTTGTATTTTTGTAAAGGTGCATTTAGACCAAACGAGCATTCGCTACTCTAACCCTACTTTACGAATTTGATCGTTACACAAAACGTGATTCGTTGATTTCGTAGAGTGGGGGATAGAATAGCGAATGTTCGTTTGGTCTGATTGCACCTTAATGTTATTAAGGTCAGTGAGGATAATTCCGGCATATTTTATTTGTAAGGAAACTCCGTTATTTGCGTCTTATATTGTTGAGTTAGGGGTGAAAATCAGTTGGTAGACGGACTTTCCCGATAGACGGTATTACCCGCATTGACCTTACTGCTTTATAAATTTTCAACATTTACGTCCTGTTTCACAATTTACGGATAAATTATCCATCGAATAAAATTATTACTATCCATTTCCCCGGGCATATAAAGGATAAGGACAGCGAACGTTTATCTGACAGATATATTTTATTCGGAGATGGTGAAATAGGCCCTTAATCTCTTGAAGAATAAACTATTTTACATTAGTAATGTGTGTAGGTAATTAATTGTCTTATGTTATGAAATGACTTATCGAAAGATGTAACCTTGATTATTATGTTATCAAAACATGGCCACGCAATGACAGCGAAGTGTTAAACAGGCTGAAAGCTATTTACCGACCGGTGAGCAATGAGAGGGAATTTCACGTCTTCCTGAAAATTAATGAGAAATGCCGCTTACGGCCTTCTCGATCGCACCCACACAATACGGCGGCGACGCTCCCGCGACTCCGACGACTAATGACTACTGCCCGAAACAACTAACGTATAACTGTCCTCCTTCAATACGGAGGAAAAGACGACTTACGTTCCTTTCGCACGACACCCGGAGCGGCAACGTAGCGTTTTAACCCGGATAAATTACATCCTATTAACTCCGTTCCGGTACTCGAATTGCGATTTAATGTCGCCAAGCGTAAGGATTAAAGTTGCATAAGAGCATTTATTTTCCCGCTAATATTTACTTAAGACTTTACAGTTTAGGTTATAAAGTCTACTTTACATTGTTGTTTATCGCGTTAAGTCGTTCCGGTTTCGTTTGGGATTATTAATTTGCTGTCAAATAAAGGGGCCGCCGCTCACTTGGGCGTGCGTGTCCGTGCAAATTTCTGCCATACTTCGGAATCGGTGATTATTTTTTGGTGCCTTGACTTTGGATTCGCAGACTGACAGATATTTTAGTGCATATTTTAGTATTATAGTTAGGTGGAATGTGCCGAGTTTTAATTTTAATTAGGCTATTATACTCCGCTGTTGGTCTGTTCCGTAGTTAGATTTACAGTTTGAGTGCCGTGCTCTCCTTGCGGAAGCTATTAATTGGGACTGGCAATTGTGATGTTGCGATGTCTTATGCAAGTAATTGAAATGTCACTGACCATTCATTTGTTGATGATGGGCAACAGCATCATAATAGTGGACACACTACTGCGATTGCCAAATCGCTTGCCCAGTGTGGCGATTATGGGTAACCTCGTAATCTTAATAGACCTAATGCGGACGCATTAGGCATTAGAAGAGACACATGTCCAGCTGTGGACTGAAATACGCTGATGATGAGATATACATACACACTTATTTATTGCGATAGGCCGCATTTTATCGCAACAATAGTGTTAGAATTAGTCAGGAGTTTAATTAAATAATATATAATTTGTAAGAAGAAAGTTTATAAAGAAACTAGTCGGGAGGCATTGAACTGTTAAAAAACAATAAGTTAAAACCGTGAACTAAGTGAAATAATTATATATATTCATTTTATAAATTCGTTTTAATATTGAGTAGAAATAATGTATGGGTGATGCTTCAGATGCTTGCAAGTATTGAATTAATTCACTCATAAACAATTTATGAATATATTTAAACCAGTTACTGGGTGGTAGGCATAGAGGTACCCAGTATTAACTGGTTTAAATATATTCATTTATATATTCGTTTTCGGATATTATAGTATCAATCAAGCAGACTTTCAAAATATTGCTTATACTAAAAACTGTAGCTTATACCTATAATTTATTGCAAACTTAGAAGCAGTCAATTTGGAGCATCTATCTATGTATATGACGCCTGATGATGACGTTTGCAGGCAGTCAGGCTGGCGCACTTCGGGACTTTGAATTATAACTTGATAAACGATTTAAAGACCTATTGTTCTAAACTCCATCTCTAGATATACGTAGGATAGAAAGAACAAGCGTGTTCAAATCAATAGAGTTACGTCTTTTTAAGGCGATAACTGACTAAATTTTTGTAACTGTTCAAAACATTTGCTCGCTAAACAAACACGCCCGATTGTACATTGTTATAAAAGTAAGAGCATATAAAATTCCCACACTTCGGTAATATACATAATAATGTAAGATTTTATCTTTGCGGGACAATCCTATCAGTATTGCTTAAGCAGAGTTAGACTAAGTTTAGAAACATTTCGCTTGGCAATTTGTGGGTTCTATCTAGCTGTAGTTTTTTAACCCTTAGTTCGACAAAAGTTAGGATAGTTGTGTGTTCAAGCCTCCTTGGCACTCAATAGTGTTAAAAAAATCTGGTTCGGAAAAAAAATACAAAAAGTGTGTGCAAAATAATTTTCCTAACTAGTGCGGAAAAGTAAACTTTCTCTTTTTAAGGCACTTGTTATGAAAAAAGTCGTTCCGATACACGTGTAAAAACTTTTTTGCACTTGCATCGAAATGTACTATTCCAGTATTTTGGACGTTGGTGAATTAAGGGTTTTAATAATTATAAAACTAACCTGCTTCGTATGCATTATGTACTTAACCCTCCGGACTGACGTGGTCACGTGACGTGAAATTATTGAATCTTGTTATCAACGTCGTAATGGCGTCATTGCAAAATACGGGTGTCTGATAGACGTAACGTCAGTCGCAGAGGGTTAAAAGGCAAGAAACTTGATTTTTTTTATAATACAGGTAACTAATGTAAGTAGTGTCCTGTCCCATTAACATCATAAATGCCTACTATGCCTTTATGCAAACTGCACTACCGATTTTTAATAAAAAAATTATCGAAAGCATTGCATCGAATTCGAATAACACAGAGACGTGAGATCGAAGTTCTGATTCAGTTATATCGTCGGAATAGGTCCGACATGATCTGATTTCAGGACATTTTTATTCAAGTCACTCCCTGAACGGATCCTGTACATTTGTAATGCATTAGGATTTTTATGAATATACCCTGTATATAATCCGAAGGCTTTGTCAAAGGCAGACATTGTTACGGTACGCTGATTTGATTTGTAATTACGCCTACTTCGCCTGTTGTGAGGTTTTTAACGATTGCGAGTCTCTTTATTCCGTATTCTCTGATCGCTCGATTGTTTACATCCAATTGTTATCCGATTTTGTTGTGATAAGTCGGTTGGTTTAAACGTATGGTTGGCAAAACGTAAACTAGTGTGTACTTAATGTTAGTCACTGTAAAGAAAAACATTGGAAAAAAAGCGGAGAAAGTGATGGACAGCAGTTTGTAAAAATAATGCCTTTGCTTTTTTATAAGTATGATTGGAACTTGGAATCTGGCCGTGTGGTGACGGCAGTGAGTATACATTTGTCACCACCCCAAATGAAAATCATGGTCAGTGCAGTGTCACTGACCATTTATTTGATAAAAGATTGATGATGGGCAGCAGCGTCATCATAGTGGACACATTACTACGATCGCCAATCCGCTTGCCAAGCGTGGCGATTACCGCCATTCCTATTTACCCCGGTAACTTTCGTAACACAATGGACGCGAGCATGAATGTTGTTTTGTTTAAGTCCTAAACTATTTAATTTTTTTTTGCAATCTACCCTTATAACAATATCAAACAATATCATGTTAGTGACATGTCAAAAAGCCATAGAAGATGTCATATAATTTTGGGAGTATTATTATTTGCTCGGCAAAATCTCGAGTTGCTATTAAAACATTCTGAGACCGTATTTCATCCGTTTTTCGGAGAATCGTCTGTTAATCTTAGTTAATCAATAAGCTCGCTATAAATAAACCAAGTGTACTCTGTTACCATATTAAGTCGAAGCGTAACAAAATGAATGCTTAAAAGCTTAATTACCGCTAATCAAATTAATTCAACGCGTGGCGCGATGTTTCAGTACTGCCCACGCGCTGTGATACCCCAGTGATTGGCCTTTAAAGGTGAACCGAAGGTTAGTTAAGCGATTATGGGTTATGGGGATAGTCTTGATTATAATTTGCGTCTTACCTTCCGTCCTACGTCACAAAGTTGGTTGGTTTCTGGATGATGATCATGTGATAACGTTTTTCCTGAATATTTTAAACCAAGGAATTTTCTTAAGGCCAAGCCATATCGGTTGCGTGTGCAGCACGTGCGCGTGCGTGTGTGCGTGGCGTGCGCGTTTTTTTTTAAACTAGAATAATCTTTACTTGGTTATTGATACAATATGTGTACCTACGTACATCATCAGAATGTAATAATGAATAGCAAAAATTTTAACAAAATAACATCTTGATATAATCTACTTTTTGGTTGATGAACCATTTGGATTGATCAACCTGTATACACAAACACATAACGTAACTTAAAACATTACTAGGACTTTT
This sequence comes from Thaumatotibia leucotreta, assembly GCA_025490895.1. Taxonomy (NCBI): domain Eukaryota; kingdom Metazoa; phylum Arthropoda; class Insecta; order Lepidoptera; family Tortricidae; genus Thaumatotibia; species Thaumatotibia leucotreta. The sequence continues at coordinate 28,334 of JALPQI010007809.1, read as the reverse complement.
TTATTTTATTATACAGCTATATTTATTAGGGTGGATCGATTTTTTTATTTTCGGGTAATCATAAAATAATCTTTACGAATCGATACTATGCGGCTAGAAAAACAAAAAATATTATGACGATTTTTGGATATTTTATCATTATGGACCCCATTTAGAAGCCCGAAGATCGACCTTATTTTTAACGTTTTTTAAAGAAAACTCGGATGTGCAAGGATATTTTCCGTTTTAATTTTATGGATAAACAAAATAAGATTGTTTTTCATAAATTTAAGGTTTGTGTGATTTAATTATATGAAAATTGTTCGCAGTATCTCCAAAAAATAATTTTTAACTTTGAGGCTCTTGGGGCAGTACTTCCCGAATGATTATCGGAAAAAGATATATTGTTGAAAAAGTTACTTTTTAGACAGGTTATTCCTATAGGGCCGCATTTCAGAAAATCCTGAAAAAAAATTTTGGTCCATACATTGATGTATGAAAAAAAAAAATTTTTTTTCGGATTTTTTGGAACCGCGGGCCAATAGAATGATATTCGTAAAAAGTAACATTCTTTAACAATATACCTTTTTCCGATATTCATTTGGCAAGTACTGCCCCAAGAGCCTCAAAGTTGAAAACCAGTTTTTGCCGATACTGGTTATAATTTTCATATAATTAAATTGTGCAAATTCTAAATTTATGACAAATAATGTTATTTTGTTTCTACATAAAAATAAAACCGAAAATATCCACGAACTACTGACTTTTCTTTAAAAAACCTTAAAAATATAGTCAATTTTTGGGCCTATAAACGAAGTACAAAATAAAAGTAAACCCGAAAATGATCATAATATTTTTTGTTTCTCTAGCCACGAAGTATCGATCCATAAAGATTATTTTATGAATTTCCAAAAATAAAAAAAACGATCCACCCTAATATTTATTCAGAATACCTAAAAGCAGAATAAAATTAATTACAAACTAAATAAAATTAATATCTGGGATGGATCTAGGATGATCTGTATATAAGAATATCCTATGATGGCATGATATTTTATATATTATTGTTTATTTATATTTTCTTTACCCCGGTCCGAATTTTGGAAAACAAAACGATTAAAAAGGTTCCCGGTTCCGTACTGTTTATCTTACCCAACTTCCACGTTTCGTTTCAACCATAAATCAATAGTTCCATAAATTACAAACCTCATACACAAGATAAAATGATTGCATTAAATTAACAAATGAGTTGAATAATGGGTTTTATTAAACCCGAACCTCGGCTATCTGTCCAAAATGCAAGGAAATAATCATGTCAATTTGTCTTAATAGCAGCACCGAAACTAGCATCATATCAAATTGGGAATGGCCGAAGTTGGCACCGGGCCAGCGGGGAATATGAGTTATGACGTGAATCTTCTACTCAGCTGCCTGCGAGGCGAGATTATGTACACCTTTTTGTAATATACTAATTGTTCTCATGTTTAACGTTTCAACGAACGAAGATTTTTATTGGTACAACATGAATTTTCGTATTTTTACTAATACATGGGTGAATCAACTTTTTTCTGTCTGTTGTTTGAGTCACGCTGGTTTTATGCAAAATTATGCATACATGCAAGTAGTGCATGTCTGTAGGTGGCCCATTAAGGAAAGGGCTTAGCAACACCAGAAAAATGTATGTCTGCAGTTTAAGTAGCATAATTTTGCATAAAACCGTCGTGACTCAGGTGACCGTAACCATCGCAATAACAGACAGAAAAAAGTTGATTCACCCACATAATTATATCCTGTTGGGAATCGCAAATAATTAAATATTACCAATTCAATACGCTTACGCAATATGCTTACATTGTCTTACATCATATCACGACTATGGTAGAAGTCTCTTTTAAACACCTTTAATTAGATAAGGACTGCCACTTTCATTAAGGTGCATTTAGACCAAACGAGCATAGATCCCCCACTCTACGAAATTCGTTCGTTACACAAAACGTGATTCGTCGAAATTCGTTGATTTCGTAGAGTGGGGGATAGAATGAGCGAATGCTCGTTTGGTCTAAATGCACTTTAACCCTTCGTCTGTGGTTGCTAAGGATCAGTACAATGGATTTTCAATTCAAATTATGAATTGATTTGAGTTCAATATCTATTGTACGGATCCTTATCAAACACAGATGAAGGGTTAACAAAGCTATCAAAATAGGCTCAAAATTTTCTGTTCCATTTAAAAATACACTAAGCGAAATGTTTACAACTTAATATAAGGTATTGAAAGCGGGTGGTCGTGTGTGTACATCTTAAAAACTTAAGTAGAACAAAAACGTCTAGGAGAAACTGACGTTAATATTTCTGCGGCTCACGATCATACTTTGTAGCTAAAAGTTATGGGAACTGCCCACTTTAGGGTTGCCAGTTAGAAAGTTTAAAAATCTTGGTGAATTCTCACTTTCTCATTTTCAAAAAATACATTCGCTAAGAACATTTCTTAGTATAATTGTTATACATATATATTGATTTAAACTTTCACGATTATCACTCATATTTCAAAGACAAACGGGTCTTAATCGCGTAAAACGAAACGTCAGGATATAATTAAACGTAAGTTTACGCTATTAAGACCCGTTTGTCTTTGAAATATGAATTGTTATACAATACCTATCTGGAATAAAGATCAAGTTTCAGCGTATTTTGACGTGCTCTTTCACGTTTTCCCGGGCGATTCTGATTTAAAACAACTACCTACTTCGTTTTTATCTGATTGTTCAGCATTATAACATTGCTTGTCTTTCCTTTTTCTCTATGATTAAATGTACCCAAACCTCAGTTTGACTCACTCACAGGCCATATCTCAGTCGTATTCTTATGCCGAGTGAATTCAAATTGAGATCATTTTGCAAAGCACCAAAGTACTAATTATTACTTAGAGTTCCGAGCCAGACCCAACTTGGAAATGGGAACCCTACCCGCGCTCCGCCTACCGAACCCTGTGATGAATAACTAGAAATTTATTGCTACTCGCCTTTACACACGGTTTGCCCACGTACACGCAATAATTCATACTTAGTACTACCCGTGTCCAATATGTCCATACTTACGTAGGTATTAGTCGTAAAATCTATATGTACCTATTCGGTAGATACTCGTGGATATGACACTGACAGAACGGACACAGTGGCTATTAACTGTTAATAGCTACGTCGAAGTTGTTATTTAATTTTAATCTAGGCTTTATTGCACACCTCACATAAATATTGTAATAATAGAAAAAAGTACTATTAACGGGACGGTGTTATCGCTAATTAAAGATCTATCATTTCTAGAAGAGACAGATTATATTTTGCTGACGGAATAAACACTCGAGTGTTTTCCTGTTCGAAAATAAAATAAGGTAAGGTGGGGTAAGAAGAAATGATTTTTTTTATGGGTAATACAAAAAGTCGTCGTTCATACTGTGTCCAGAAGGACGACTTTTTGTCTTGTTTTTCTTACCCCATTAAAAAAACTCTTTCACCTTACTTTATATATATATATATCTTTATTATATATTTGGTGTACATATATATATTTAGTTTGCTTTTTGCATAGTGCTGGTTTGTCGCTGTTAATATACTTTTCCTCTCAATTGCTCAAAGGTTAACTGGAAGAGATCCCTTGCAGGGATAAGTTCGCCTTTGTACATTGCTATTATTTTGTTACAATTGTGATTTATATGTTTTGCGTGTACAATAAAGTGTTTACTTACTTACTTTAGGTATTTTTTTTTTCTAAAATATTAACACCTTTGCCTCCAGTACTGTTTCACTAAGTGGTAATACTTATGCCGATCGAAATTATCTGATAGAACTCCTATGCCAGTGACACGCATCTGTGACCGAAAAGATCGGCCGAGGCGACACAGCACTTTTGTCAAAAACGTTCATAATTTCTATGCCACTGGCTTAGGAGTAAGAACTTGATTTATGCTAGTGGCATAAGAATAAGATTATTTTGATTACGTATGTGTATCACTGGCATAGGGGTCAGATTGTTGATCACTGCTGTTGTGTTACCGGCGTCGAACGTGTTAGATCCGGGATTTGGGTTGCCAACTTTTTTTTAGAGATTTATAGTATTTTCCAATAAATACGCGAAAAAATATAGTACTTTTTGAAAAGTATATATTTTTCTATAACATAAGACTACTTTAGACTAGGTAGCGGTAAGAGGAGCATTCTAGAAATGTGGAACCTTTAATCTCCATCAGCAGCATGCATGATACAATTAGTGTGACCCGGACTCCCCAAAAATATAGTATTTTTGCGTACTATATTTTTATTCAACAGTATATAGTACAGACAGTCGAAATATAGTACAATACTATATAATATAGTACGGTTGGCAACCCTATCCGGGACCTACGTGTACCTGGTTAGGTAGTTTTATCCATTTATTACCAGTGTTCGTAAAAAAGCATTCAAATGTGTCACTTGTAATCATCTATTATTAATTTATTAGATACTGCTTATAAGTTGTTTCTCAATTGTGACAGATACATGAACAACGAATACAAACACGGACATTCATACGCATTACATGAGTTCCTTTGCTATTTTGACTCAACTATCATGACAAAACGACTCTAAATACCATTACATTCGCGATGTTATTCACTAGTTATGATATTATCCAAGAATTACAACTTGAATTATAGCCATAGACACGCCTCTGGAAAGCAGGCAAGTGCGAATAGCGTATAAATCGAGCGGTAATAGCCACATCTGTGTTACATTACTAATGTGTTCGCCACACGCTCGGTCGGGTGACGGCTTTCTCATTGTGTCAAAGGAGATATATATGTATATTCAATTGTCTGCAAGGGATTGAAATCCTATCTTTACTTTTCCTAAATTGGTACGTCAATAACATACGTCGATGATTTACTTAAAAAAATATTGACCATAAGAACTAAGTACGTACTTGGATGGAGTCAAAAGAGACTATTTAGAATAGTAGATCAATTGAAAGCTTAGGCCACTCTGGAACTATGTCGAAGTGACGTTAGATATCAAGCAGAAACAAATTCTTACTGTTTGTTAACTCCAACTAGTTGAATGTAAGTAAGCCCATAATAAAAAAAAAAACCGGCCAAGTGCGAGTCGGACTCGCGCGCGAAGGGTTCCGTACCATTATCAAGTTATTATTAAAAAATACAGTTAAATCAACCTACCTCAAAAACTATAGGAGATAATTTAATCAAACCAAAAATCGTTGATAGAGTTTATTAATGTGCATAACATATATTTTTTTTAGAATTTTATATCGCGTAGTTTAAAAAATAGAGGGGGGGGGGGGACACATTTTTCAGACTTTGAGAGCTGATATCTTGAAAACGGTTTGCTTAAATAAAAATAAGATTTATAAACCTTCATATCATTTTCAAAGACCTTTCTATTAATACCCCACACGCTTATATACAACTAAAAAAAATGTTGTATCCCTCAGTTACATATATGGAGGGCCCCCACCCCAATGGTTTTTTTTTACAATTTAGTATCATAATCCTGTAGCGGTTCATACAACACATATCCTTACCAAATTTCGTTACTGTAGCATTTATAGTTTCCGAGTAAATCGGCTGTGACAGACGGACAGACGGACAGACGGACATGACGAATCTATAAGGGTTCCGTTTTGCCATTTTGGCTACGGAACCCTAAAAACGATTTCAAACCTAATAGGTCCAGCCGTTTTTGACTACGGAACCCTACACTGAGCATGACCCGACATGCTCTTGACCGGTTTTATTAATTATGCAACGCGGGCGGTTTTCTGTTTTTATATGTTAGACGAGTTCTAAAGCAAATAATCTAAATATTAACATTCCAAATTCAAGTGATACCTAGTCACATTTTTTTTTGTAACCAACGCTGTGGTAGGTAAGTTGTCAAAACAGCCACAAAGGTAAAATACATAAGCTGTTCTGTTTACTAGCTTGAGTTAGATGATGCACGTGTCCTTCCTGGTTAACTGCATTAGCATGTGCTGCACTTGACAATGCAGCTTTAGACTAGATATAAATAGAGCATAGTATGAAATAAAGTGAGTCAATATTATTGTGTAATTCCCTTCTGAATCAAAGCACTCTTCTACATCATCAGCCTATGTTAGTCCACTGCTGGACGTAGGCGTCTCCTATTAACTATGCGTATAGATGCATTAGGAGGTAAATGCCCATAATCGCCACGCAGGGCAAGCGGATTGGCGATCGCAGTTATGTGTCCAATAGGATGACGGTGCTGCCCATCATTAATCTTTTATCAAAGAATGGTCAGTGACACTTCAATCCCTTAGTCGACTCTTACGACCCCCGCAGGAGGAGTTGGGGTGGTGACAAATGTATTCTTATTGCCATCACCACACGGCTACACCCCTCTAATACTGAGTTAATTCGTTTTTTAAATTTTAATACTATTTAATGACGTTTTATTAGTATTAATCTACTGAATCTTGAAATTATTAACATTGCGAGTTAAAGTTGTTGAAAGTAAAAGGTCAAACGAGTAAGGCCAGGAGGGAAGTTATCGCCGCTTGGTACGAATAGCTACGAAGATATTCAAATGATTAAATATCTATTAAATGTTTGGTAGCGTTTATTAATTAAACTTTCAACACAATTTTACATTTATTGATTGTAGATGTCGCACCCGACACCGACAGCCTAATTTACCATTTTATTTCTTTGTTAAAAAAAACTGATCGGTTTCGATTTTTAGCTCCACTTGCCGTACTAACACGATTAAGTCCATAGTGTCTATACATTTTTACACTACTATTCGTTTCATCTCGTGTTAAATCTAGATTTTGCAAGTTTGCTTACCGTAATACATACTTTTCACATTGGTAGAATCTACTATTGGGATTTGAGACAGTTCATGTGAATAATAATGTATTAAACGTAACCAAATAAGCGGAATAAGTGTTACCAATGTTGGTCTAATAATTTGAAATAAAAACCTTCGAGCGATATTTTATATAATATTATAGCCCAGCCAATGCAGTCAGAGACTTCAGACATCTACCGTAGAAATGGCGGCAGTTATTTCCGCTGAAGTATCCGTGAAGTGAAAATCTTCAATTTCTTACCTTGAATAATGACAACACAAGTGGATGAAGTCATGACAAGTCTTGTCATGACAATTATGTTAAATGTTAAATAAAATATATAAGCTATGTAAAATCATTCGGTACTGATAGTATCCCAAAACACAAACTTAACCTGTGTTTATTATGAAAGGGCTTAATTTGCAAAGATACAATTCCTACCGTAGTTATAGGTATATAATTAATCTTTTCGTGTCATACATGCAAAAAGTCAGCGAGACACGCAGAGCTTTTAGCTTAATTATAAATATGCATTTATCATTATCTTCCACAAATTGCGCGAATCTGTACAAAATGCTTGCGAATTTTATATTTACTACGCAAAATCACATTTCGAATATATTTATTAGCTTATTCGACTTTATGACCGTGTACGATGTTAAATAGCAGATTAATGTATTAAAACGCACGTCTTTTGTTGCAGGTATGTTAACGGCCCGATTCTACGAAACTTCATCGTTCGGAATTTACTATCAGTTTAATCTCATGATAAACATAAAACACAGTTAAATGGTGTCCCGTGCTCGGTCATTGTACCTTTTTCACGGGTAAAGCGAGCTCTACACTCCCGTGGGAGTTAGTTGGACAGAAGAATATTTTAAAATCGTGATGCGGAGAACTGCTTTTATACGAGGGCTGTTCTGAAAGTTTTTAGTTGCTCCGGTTCTATTCATGCGATTTAAATTAAATTTATATCATTGTGAGGGACATTTCAATACTTATTATGGTTAATAAATTTATGCATGTAATGGGAATAGTTTTTTTATTATATTTTTTTTACAAAAAGCTGTTTTGTATGAAATTTAACATTGTATGGAAAAATTGGCCATTTTTGACACATTGAAGCATATTTTGTATAAAAATCTTTGAAAGCCGTACTTAAATATACCCGGGATAAATGATTTAGTTCATTTTGCGTTTTTTTAATTATAATTGAAGAACAATGATTATTGATTGAATGATGATTTTTACAATATTCGAAATTCCAATTTTACAGATTACGATTTTTTTCGATGCCTACTCATTTATGATTAAAGTAAAGGATATCACGTAATTTGTACTTAAAAATAACGGATATATGTTCAATTACTAGTTCCTATGAAATAAAATAGTTTTATAAGCGAATGATGTTCATAGCATCTCATTAAAAAAGTGTCTTAAAAACCGGCATCATTGTCATTGGAGTAAGGCTCGACACGTCTAAGTAAAACAAAATAATAAAAATATATAAAATCTTTACTAAAACAAATTTACACCGCCTAAAGCGTCATTGAAATATCCCTCAAAATGGTGTAAGTTTTATTGAAATCACATGAATAGAACCGGAGCAACTAAAAACTTTCGGAACAGTCCTCGTATGCACTATGCGTCCGAGTCTAGAAACGCTACACTACTGCGGGTAATAGTTACATATATACATTGTTAGGACGACTACAATTGAATGTCATACAGTACAGCTGATATATATATGCCTTGGCATGACCGTCTGGTGACAGCAGTAAGAATACATTTGAAAAATCCAGAAACATCCGAACAAAATGTGAAATCTAACAGATTTGACCCTAGATTTTTAGATAGAGAGTTAAATGTTTGTATATGAACAGCGCATAAAGAAAGTCTGTTCATTACGCAGCGTGAATTCATGGAGTGTGAAATAAGAGTGCGAGCGCGTCCCATCCATTGATGGGACACTCATAAGTACGTGTATAATGGTATTAGTGTGACTGCGCTTTTTACAATCGTTCAACATAGTAAAAGTTTTATAATGATATATACATCGCAGTCAAAAAGTAAGTGCATACTCGTTGCCTGTGAGGCTTAGAGACTCAGAATAGACCCCTTAGGAGGTTTTTGGATGTTTCATAAGGGTCGATTTTTTAAATAGGTATCTATTAGGTGCTAGTACTTTACTACTTCTGAAACTTATTCTTTTTTTTAATCCCTTACTAGACGTGTGCGCCGATGTCAAAATGGTCGGCGGCGGCGTTTGCCGAAAAGTCGGCGGCGGCGGCGTGATTTCGGCGTGAAATCGGCGTGAAGGTCACGTGAATATAAAAGCGGCATTCGATCGTATTCTTTGTTATAATTGAGATAAATACAATATAAATGTTCAATAAACACCACCAATGACCACCTTAACCACCATCTGATCAATAGATAACAGTTTTTTCTTCCCATCATGTTGTAAAGCTTGTCCACGAAATAAAGTAGCCATCGTAAAATCAGTCTCCACTATTACACAATAGTCCCATGTAGTTCTAACAGCCATGGGACCGTAAATTGGTTCTTCTGTTTTATGTTTAACGATCCAATATCCAAAAGCATTCGCTTAAAAGTCGTCAAAACCAAAATAACTTCAGATAATGCTTAATGCAAAGGTGCGATCTTCCGAGACGATTTCAACAATGTTAGTTTGAAATAGTTAATTAAAATTGTAGACACAAGATTCACAGTTTATTATAGTATCGATATTGTAATTTAGTTAAGACCCATTGGGAAACTATATGACCCAAAATTGTAAAATAAGAAGCAACACTGTAAATAAAAGTCCATAATTATGGAGAAATTCATATAAATATCAACCACAGCGTCCGAGAAGAAAATGAATTATACGGCAACGTCTACTTTATTTCGTGAACAAGCCTTAACATAATATGTATTTCCAACAATAACTGGGCTTGGACTAACTCTATTCATCTTCGTTATATGATGATAGTAATAATACGTATTATCTGCTTATGGTCATTAGGTCCCCAAATCCCCTATCATAGCATGTCATTCCACCTATCTTTACCAGGTCATCGGTCCATGATATTGGGAGCCTTCCTACACTGCATCGACAAGTTTATGCTTGCCTTTAAGAAATCGCTTGCCCCAACGGTAATTTTGCGGGCAATATGTCCAGCCCACTGCCGCTTCAGGTCACACATTTTTTGAGCTACGTTGGTGCTTTCAGTTATTCTACGGCTTTCAACATTCCTATTTCAATCTTGTAGGGAACTCCTCTTTCCATCGATTAAATAGCTCATTGAGTGATCTTTTTACTAAGTCCATAGTTACCTACCACGTTTTGAAGTCGTAAGTAACACTTGGTCGAAGAATTTCGTTTTGAAATATGCTGCGGGATATTGAATGAGAAGATATTGTGCTGCCGGGCACTACTTTACTATTGGCCTTTTTCTCAATTTTAGATCCACCCAACTGGACTAGTTGTCTGTCCCCGGTACACATGTTCGTCGTCTTTGAGCTTAGATCTTGAAAGGAGTTTGTATCACAAAGACTAGATACTTGATATGGTCTTCGTTGATCTTCGTTGTATCTTAAGCTCCACGCATTTAGGGGCTCTACAGACATCAATGAGTATAGTGCTCAAGTTCTCCAAGGTTTCAACCATAATTACTTTATAGTCGGCAAACCGAACATGGGTGGTATGGTATAACTGATATACTCACTATTGATGTTGATGACAAAGCCCTTTCCAGACCAAAATCTTGAAGACATCTCCCAAAGCAACCAAAAACAGTTTTGACATACTGCAATGGTATGGGTTTCGAATACCAGCCTTGGAGACGAACTGGACGCTACAATACTTACTTGTTCTAGTGTTTGTTGGTTACTTGTTCTTTGGACACATAGCCCACAAACATGGAAGACCTGCAAAACCTTATTGTCTCAGGAAAGTTTGAAAGGAAAAGACCGAGCCCCATTCACTGGACAGACCAGATCCGCTCCACACTCAACATTCAGGTTGCTGAAGCGGTCCACGCTGCCAAAGATCGGGGCCATTGGCGAAAGATCGTAAAAGATAAATTGATGACTTGATAATCACGACCCCCGGCATTGCGGTATCGGTGCAAGGAGGAAAAGTCTACTTGGTACCACTGGAAGTAATGTATAGTATTTGTTTATGAATAAGAGGGTACCTAACCCCTTATTCATAAACGTCTCGATCGATTCAAATGCTTCATAGGCCACGAACGTTAACCAGAAGGGCATGATATACCTCTCGGTCTTCTGTATAACCTGACGTTGCTTGTGCAAAAACCGGCTTGTTCGGGAGGCTGGATGTCGACGAGCCTAAGTATCTACCTGATGACACTCGATAGGCTCATATTTTATTTCCTGTATAAGAGCATTATGTAAATACATAAAGCAAATACGAAGCTTAGTATTTAATATTTAACACATAAGAAATAAGTCTGTTATTCAAGGCTACGCCGATTTCACGCCGACCATTAGTCGGCGGCGGCGGCGTGGCGAAAAAGGTCGGCGGCGGCGTGACGCCGGCGCGGCGCACACGTCTATCCCTTACGCCTTATTCTGCTTTCCAAAACATGACTGGCAGCGGTAACGCACTTATTTTTTTGCCGCCTTGTAAATTTTTATTATGTCAAAGGATTGTAAAAACCGCAGTCACACTAATGCCATTAGGTACTCGTACTTATGAGTGTCCCATCCTGTATATACGCGTGTCTTGTTGCAGGCGCCATAACTTCCCGCACAGTCTAACCCCCTTATTCATAAACGTCTGCGAACTTAGCACGCCGCTAAGTATTGTTTGTCCCTTTCGGTCTTATCAATATGTCCACAAGAGTGAAAGGATCAAACAATACTTAGCGGCTTGTTAAGTTAAGAGGCGTTTATGAATAAGCGGGTAATAGGCCATTATTCTTGTCTGTTGGTTGGTATATCCAATCTGAATGTCTTTGTTATTGCAACGATAGTTACCTATCTTGACTTAATATCCTAATTAGATTATTTCAGACTTTTCAGAGAACATAATATAAATAACCCTTCGTACGTCTTGTTTCGTATACGTATTTTTTTGAAAGCGGCTTGGGAAAGGTCAAGGTTCGGCTTGGTAATTGAAACAGGTGTTTCAATTTAATCTAACCTTACATTACATACAATACACTCCGTTTGATCTTAGAAAAACCTTCGGAACATACGAAAGTAATACTGCTATGCTGCTTTATCGAGATAAAGCAGCATAGCAGTGCAGCATAGCAGTTATAATCACTGATGACACGAGTGTCATCACGCAGTGATCGGATTAGGTAGTGCCATTTCGCGGGATTTCGGTACGTTATCTTAGTGTGGGCATAACTTCTAAGCCCTACATTTAAAAAGAAAAGTGAATTCTTTGTTCGAAAGTTTACAATTTTATAGTTATTTTGTTTACTTTCAGTTTGAAATTGATAAAAATTAGTCTAATTTTACTTATCGAACATGGTTTTAAGGGTATTTTTCCACAATAGCTAATTTTGTCATTTGTGTGCCTTTATTCATGTTTTTCTAGTTGTTCATTTCACACTCGTAGTTAAATTATTGGTTTCAATCATTTTTACTTCTTTACCGGACTTTGAGACGCTCTTACTGGGACTTTTTTGGACGATCTCACTGGACTTTGATTTCGTTCTAAGTGACTGAGGTTCTGGTGGTCTAAAGTAGAGCAGTCATAGAGTTTTCTTTAATAATTGTTTTGCTTCTACTACTGTTAGTAGCATCAAATAAAAGATGTATTCACAATTACAATATCCTTTTATTTTTTTCATGTTTCTTCAATTTATGACATAACAAGAAAATGTTCTGTAAAAAAATATAAGCCCCAGGATCCCGAGGCTTATCCATGTTAAGTATAATGTTTAAGGTCATTCACCCGAAATGGCACTACCTAATCCGATCAGTGAGTCATCAGTGATTATAAGCCCGACGTCTCTTTTTCGGACCCAAAGGACCTAAATTCTAACAGTGTAACGTTACATTTATTTAATCACTAAATTATCTGAAGCACTGTTAATGTGCACCAGAACCACGAATAAAGAAACACATTATTGCTAGAACACTAATCCACTAAAGACTGTTCCGTCGGAAATTAGTCGCCGCGGGCGGAGCGCAATGTGCCCCCTGCACTAACTCCCCACTACCCCCCACACCCCCTCTTAGGCTGCGCTAGTGTTCATAATGCCTAACGCGTCGCCTTCACAATAATTCTAACCTCCAATTCAATACACCACATCATCATCAGCCTATCTCAGTCCACTGCTGGACAACGGCCTCTCCTATAGCCTATGCATTGACAAATAGGAGGTAAATGTCCATAATCGCCATGCTTGGCAAGCGGGTTGGCGATCGCAGTCTCCTTCGATGACACTGCTGCCCGTCATCAATCTATCAATGAATGGTCAGTGACACTTCAATCCCTTAGTCGACTCCTACGACACCCGTGGCAATAGGTGGGTGGTGTGACAAATGTATTCTTACTACCAATTCAATACATAATCAGCTAATAAAAACAATGAAAGACGGACTTCAACCGATTTTTTAGAAGATCCCATTATCAGACCACGACTTGATGCCAACGGGACGGGGTTATACCCATTCGATTTAAACAAAAACTATTCTTGGGACCCTTATTCTTTTTAGATGACCTATTCAACGATACCCTACACTATAGGATTACAGCAAAATAAAAAAATCATCCTCACTTTATGTGTATGGGAGGTACCTGAAAAATATATATTTTTTTATATTTTATTCTACCACTTTGTTGGCATGATTAATATTTATATTGTATACCTGTATAGGGTTAGCACGATTGGTGCGATAATATGTCGCTGCCAGATAAACTATCCGTCCCTCTGATTAATTTAATTAGTAAAAGACGGGAAGTCTGTGTCGCGGCGATATACATACTGTCGCACCAATCTTGCGCTAAGTGTACCTACTGTACCAAATTGCAAATTTCTAGTACTAACGACCAATGAGCTATGCTGCGGACAGACAGACAGACAGACAGATGGACATAGTGAAACTATAAGGGTTCCTTGTATACTACGGAACCCTAATGAATATCAGTTCACGATTCTCGGAAATATCGAGTAACATACATAAACCGGAAGGTTATACCTACTTGTTTTTAGGTCGGTTAAAAAAAGCATCTGTAAACTTGACTTCTGTACTTGCAGGTGTCAATTTATACTGGATAGGATACTAATAGTATTAGGCTTTCTGAATGAGGTAGGCTGGATTGTTGGATACGTCTAGTGCAAGTTTCGTGCCCAAGTGCAGCATTTCATTCTCATAGCTAGGATAAATAAGGTGCACGTAAGGGTTTTTGAATATATAATCATGTTTTCTGAAGGCTCTAATTAAGGTCCTTTGTTACGGTAACTGCATATTTAATTAATAGAATGGAGACGAAAAATACATATTGTTTATGTGCGAAACTTTCGTAAGCCAGTGGTTACTTATTAAATGCGTTTCGATAGGATTAAAAAATGTGCGCAATAATCCTTGAGCAATTCGAAAAGCATCTTGTTAAGTCGGGTTTTTGCGAAAAACTTCGTTCCTTTTTTTTGCCATTTCGTCACAATGGTGAGACGTACCTTGCTGGCAAATAATCTGACAGCTAGGCACTTTACGCTCAGCCTATTTAGAAATATTTCATGTCATGTGGGTGCTAGGTATGATACAAAAATTAGTACAAAATGTTTAGTAAACTTCACTAGTCCTACCGCGAACTTTGGAAAATCATAGGTTTCAAAAAGTCGCCGTTTCTTTCACTCCAACCGAAGGTTCATCAATGTGACAGTGAAAGATGTTCGAAATGTATTATTTTCGATTTTTGCGACAAGTCTTCACTGACTACCAGCCAATATCAAATCCTATAACTGACAAACTTTATTTACAAACAGCATTCAGTGCATTTACATCTGCCACGGACATGGACAAGGCACGCGTGTACCACTATAGAATCCATAGGTCGCATCACCAAAACGACATATTATTACTTAAACGACCATATGGTATCGAAGCTATACGATCCACTTTTGTTCAATTGTGTCCCTTTACGTTTCCAATAACAACAGGTTGACATACTCGTTAATATTCACGACCGCACGTTGCGTGCTATGTGACGTATCTGTTTTGTTTTGATTGAAAGTATTGAAACACGGCTTTTATATACATAATTGGTTTCTATAAAAAAATCTAATGGCTGTACTAGGTGTAATCAGAGTAGGCTGTTTATGTTTTACTGGGAATACATGTCAGACATAGGGTCCTATGTTATTGGCGTTTTGTTTGGAGAATTTTGAGGAAACTAAAATTTTCCATGCAATGAATTATGTGTACTTACACATTTTTGATGTCAAAATCAAATTATATTAAAAGAATTACTAGTAATATTATTATCTAATGTTTGTATACTTGTTTTAGTCCAAACATTTGAAGCGGCAACAAATGGCAAGAGTTGTTTTCTATTTTATTTCTTATCACTTGAGAAAGAAAATATTGTTTGATGAAACCTTGTTACATCCTAAATATATCATCGGAGTTAGTATTGAGATCAAATTACAGACTAACCTATACATATACCAACGAAAGTGCAAGACGTTGGTTCAAATCTCACATATGACGCCTTAAATCATTGTTCCGTGATATTTATTTATTTATAACGTGCCCTAAGAAATCCGCTTATAAGTACTGCTGAAAAATATAGTAATCGATTCCCACCTGCCTCTAAACAAACTTAAAACAACAAAGGAAGGTTAGAGTCGTACTTCACGATTATTAAAAGAAATCCAGTGCCGGGAAGTTTCTCGGAAGGCTCAAGTATGTCGGCGTTAGCGATATATCGCGGGATCTCTTCGGCAAACACGCCCGCCGGTCTGGAACTAAAAGGTCGTAACAACTGGGAGGCTTATTCCCTTACTTTACCGAACCACGCAAACCAGTTGAAGCATCATCTCAAATTATACGTCTTCTTACGGACCTCGAGCTCACACATAGCCGGTTGGCTTAAAACAAATGAAACCTAGGCTCGGCGAGTACTGCCAATGTCACCCCAGCTTTAAAGATATTCTTATTCTCTTTAGATAGACGTATCCACCACACCAAATGAAACGGCGTATGTATTTTACCATTGTGTATAAAGCTGAGCTTTTGTGCTTCAGAACAGTCGAAGGCTTCTTAACGAGACGAGATTCTCGAGGTTTTCATTTTAATTTAATACCAATATTAGGCGGTCCCATGTTTGTCTTTGATGATGAGGTATTTTTGTTGGATTTTATCTTATAATTAACGCGAATCTCGCTTATCTATTTCTTTTACAAAAATAGAAGAATTATGGTACACAAGGGTTGCAGAAATGGAGCCTCGATCTTCTAATTTTTTTTAAACGGCGTGATGGCTGGGTTCTAATTAATTGAGTAAAAAGGTTTCTTCCAAGGCATAATGCTGCAATTGATACTAGTCCTCTCTTTTACCTATTCGATTCGCATCGTGTCTTTTTCTTCCATACTCTCTTCATCGTCGTATCTTTCGCTCATCATGCCGCCGGTTTTACTCATCTTCTTATTCTAGGTACCTCCAATGGCATGTAGCCGAAGAGTACATAGGCCTAACCTTAGTGAAAATATTCATTTTTAAATCAATAAAAAACCGTGTTGAAACTTAGCAATTTGTATGAAAATCACTATAAACTTTTGGTCAAGGCTGTTATAGCTGGATATACAGTGTGTTAACATGATGCAGGCTTTTATTTGAACCGAGGATTGAGATGCAGATTCTTAGCTAAACCATGTGCATTATTTGTTTAAAAATCCTAATTTTAAACGTAATTATCTTTCTAAGAAAAGTTAATTGAGAAGCAATGTACTTCAAAATAAATCGTTAATTGGCACTTGACAATGACAGATCGCAGCCACTCGCAACGTTTGACAACTAAGCAGTACACGCGTTACATTGATCGTTCGAACGAAATAAAAATAATTGTTCATTTAATTTAAATATTTGTCAACTCTTAATACTTGAAAACGATTGCCAGTAATGCGTATTATTACTCATTTTCGTAAAAGCCTGGGTCATGGTAACACACTGTATATTTTCTCAATTTTACGTATTTGGAAATTTATAAAAAGCTGTAATGTTGCTCATAACCCTTTAGTTCAGCCGTTTGGATAAACAACTGTATAATAGTAACGCGTATGGAATCTCCGGCATCTTAATATTGTGCCGGGGCCCGAGGTATTAGTTTAACTAAATTTAATCCATCATATATCCGAACGGACTCTGTTCGACCCACAGATCAGTATAGATAGCTAACGGAGGCATGGAACATGTCGCAGCGTTATGGCCCATTGGCCTTTATAGTGTGACAGATGCGCGCCCTATGAGCCAGTCGCAACTTACCCGCGACTACAGAATGAGCTCGGACATATCCGCAAAATGCCGAATTCTGCCGTTATTTCTTGTAAAAAATAGGAGTGTAAATAAACATTTCAAGGACTATTGAGTCACGTACCACATGTAACTATTGATTTTTTTAGTTATTAGTTGACAAAACCACGTATTTTTACAAATAATATATAACAACAAACCGCTGACATAAACGTCATAATGATTTTACTTGGGCGTACCAATTGGTTGAACTATTCAGTGACAAATTGTATGTGCGTTTTACATTGACGGCTTAGAATAGCAAGCAAGTCACAATTTGGTAAGCGACCGTGCAATGTATCGAATAGCTAGCGATATTGACAACCGTACTGTCATTTCTTGGTACGGCCGCTGCGAGCAAGCCGCGAACTAGAGGTGCGACTGACCGTGCCGATGACAAATACGGTCGATAAATTGTTAAGGTATTTGATTATTTATTCAGTTTTTCTTTCATATTTTGACCTTTGTATCAATATTTTATCTTTATAAAGGTAAAACAATATAAATAGATTATATCGCGTGTATTCATTATTTTGAGCCTCTTACAATAACCGTTGTCAAAGGTTGAAATTGTTTTATTTAAATATGTGACCATCGCGGAAACGGAAGATAACATTTTGTTTATTATGGGTACAACCGTCTAAATAGTTATTTGTTCATTTAGTTCCCAGCCACAATTAAGATAATGTCGTTAATAAATTGCTTTGTTCATATTCAAATACATGTTTATAAAGATTAGATACATCGTTCAATGCGATATTTTAATCTGCATTTATTTCTTATTGAATGATAGATCGATTTTAATGTTTTTCTTAATATTCCGGCCTTATCAAATATCTATGGATAATAATTTATCGACGTAGCCTCTTCTCTAGTGCCGCGCTCCACTCCGCGCTTTAGCCAATCACAGCGTGGCAAAGGCCCGTCCTCGGAGACACCGAGACTCATTACGATTTCGCTTCGTTACAAATCTCTCTCTTTCATATATCTATGGTTCGACCCAAATACTTAGGCGTTTTCGCCAAATTACTTGTTTGGTTTGACGGACAATACAAATTAGACAGTATTTATAATTTTGAGTCACCGCTGTTTGATGAAAATATCTAAATGAAATGAATGCACGTGTAATGCATTTATTGCTGTATGCTCCCTCGGGTTAAGCAAAATTACGTTAAAATACCGTCAAGTGCACTTAATAGTTATATTAGTTATAGGTAAATAGTAAACAAAAAATATCATAAAAAATAATACATATCTCTCACGCTAGTATAAGTTTCCTACGAAAATAAACGAAAATGTGTTTCACATTAATATCATTATATTCATTATCAAGTCCATTATCCGAACAGATCAACGCAATCTACGAATCTGTGTGTAATTGCAATTGATTTATCTCTGCAGTTCATCGTGCCCAATTCTAAAACGCCGCATGTACCTTTAATTTATCTAGCTTATGTCACGTTTTAGTGTTGTTAGTTCACAAAGTGAAGTGACTAATTTGTTGCCATTCTGTCAACAATCAAGCTTCGGCCCGTTTTGATTGGCTAGGGCCCAGACAGAGTTGACAAGTTGTCATTTGACAATCGGTGCCGACCCGACAGACGGGTTCAGAGTCGGACATCATTATTAACTTAGAATTATACTAGCTGTTTCTTGCGACTTTGTTTGCATAGCTTTCAGTGAACGTTATCCTAGAAAACTATGTCCATTTTCTGACCCGGGATTTAAATTATCCACACATCGCGTTTCATATTAGTTTCAGACAGATACGGCAGATACTTTGGAAAACGTACCATTAGCTTACCAAATGAAACTCTCAAAACAAATAATAACAGGGATTCCCCTAAATATCAAATTAATAAAGCACAATTATTTGACACAGATAAGAATATAACATTACTTGAGCAATTAATTAATTAGTCTTCATTAGAACGCGCGATACTTGTAACAATTTCGCTGTTTCCTAAATATCAAAATAAAAATAAAATATCTTGTCTTCATTAGTTAAGTACTTAATTGAGTACGGCGACAGTAAAAATTACAGACCACCTGCGGTTTATTATCCTACTGCTGAAGTCATATTAATTTAGAATATAATGAATAGGTACCTAGTTGGTTACATTGATTAGAGCGATTAGAACAGAATATCAAATGTTTTGACTAAGTATGTTGTAATATTTTCTTCGGTTACCGCGAGGATTACACATGAAATAAAACTATGAAAACGGATAAACTCTTATTTCATAAGTATATTGTCGTATAAATAAGCTTAGCTGTTTGTTAAAAAAATTAGGTATAGTTGATTTCAAATAGTTGTTCATTGCACGCATTAAGGTGCATGCAGACCAAAAGAGCATTCGCTGTTCTAACCCCCTACTCTACGAAATTCGACCGTTACACGAAACGTGATTCGTTGATTTCGTAGAGTGGGGGATAGAACAGCGAATGCTCTTTTGGTCTGCATGCACCTTTAGAAGACATTTATAGACATCTCATCCAGTACTGCAGTATGGGTATCGCCACTTTACTGTTATGATTATCGCGTGGCAAACTTCATTGGCTTGGATCTCGTCTGCACGCTCTTTCATCGCGTGCTAGCAACACGTGACATTCATTTCAACACTTGATGAAAAACCTGTCACTTAGAGTGTCAGTTCCAGAGATTACTTTGGGAAGCGTCTGTATGTACTGTACCTACCTAAGAATGTGACCTGGTGAAAAGAGTATGTCACACCACTGAAGGTATAATATGAAGGTATATAATGACATTGAAGTCGTTTCAACATCTGTTTACCATTCGCGAACCACAGACGGCCTTGTTTCACAAGAAGCGTTCGTGAACATCCGAGTAGGTACATCACCTTTTGTGATCAATCAAGTCTATTTAGTACAGCATTGTTATTTAGTTACATATGTTTAGTTTGCAAACGATTTTTAATATTTGAGATTTCTTACGACGCATTGTGCAAACGCATGAATTCATGTTTCATAACATCGTAATTCAAGATCAAATTACGAGAACGAAAAACTTATGCTATATAAACATAAATTACATCATACATGTTATGAATGTTTAGCTGAATAATCACGTTTTTAATCGTGGTCGTTCGGGTTTTCGGTTCGGTGGCTCTCGTGCTCATATACCAGGCTGGCAGCGGGCAGTAGGAGGCTGATGGTAGTTCGCAGGTCAAGGCGGTTCAAGCCGCGCCGTTGTCGCGCAGGTCGACGACCGCCAGCCGCCGCCCGCCGCGCTTGGGGTAGGTCCCGTTACTCCTCCTAACCTATATCACCCTGGTACTTGACGAGGGCCTGTATTAAAAAAAACTGAATGTGAATTATGGGAAGAATACAACATTCTTATTCAAAAAAATAAAAGAACAGTTAGTTATAAAAAAATCTAACCTAACCTAAACACACGTCACAGAACATCGCATCACAAAACACAGAATCTGAGCAATCAATTTTGAAGAGGTTCATTACACGAAATGGCTCGATAACAGCAGCATAGCGAAGCGTGTGTGTTTCGTTTTGTTGGTTCGTGGGAACACAGAAGCGGGCGTTCGGAGTAGCTTATCTTGAAATATCGCCGCTGACAGCACGACTCGCGACCGAAGTGCCGCCGTGGAAAATTGCTGCCGCTCCTGCCCATTAATTTCGTTTAACCGTCATTAGTTTAAACAAGCCAAGTCACTTTTGTGATGGATTCTCGAGATTTAGCAAATAGGGTGTGTCAAATGACTCTGAAATATAATCTCAGTTGCTATTTTACGAAAAATGTTGACTAGTGTAGATGTTTTAATGTATGTAACTTAATTGAATAAGTATTTCTTAGGTCAAAACAGGTAAGTGTTTATTAAAAACAGGATTAACTATAAGTCACAGTCACACACTTTATCATTAACATCACTTATTAACCTATAATATTATAATATGTCTACGTATATGTCATGTTGGTAGAGAAAGCCAGTTTGCAGCGTACTTGGAATCAGTACAATAATTACCGCGTTAGTGGCCGCTTCGAGCTGGTTTTATGGTAATTTTACTGTTTTATATTGCAGGCTTGACTCGCGCTCAGAATGATGTACGTTAACAACTCGAGCACCTAACAGCACGCCTGTACCTGCTACCTAATTTCCTAAATACATGTACATAAAGTGATCTGGATGCTTAGCCAAGTTGCCAAACGCTAACGCTTAGTAGCGTGTCGTAGTTTTCCCTCTTTGTCACTCTTTGATATTAGTGCAACAAAGACAGTAGCTGCCTTTCGTTTACGATTGACGATTAAGCGTTAGCGGTTGGCAACTTGTCTTAGCACTCTGGTACGCATCAGAAGCGATAAGCTCGTTAAGTGTTTTAATAACATACCCGTTAACTCTTGTATTTCCTTTACTTTTGACCGTAGGTGAGTCAAGCGCATGTGTAACCAAAGTAACTATGACATCCAAAGAAATCAAAACTATTGTGCAACTAATACTGGTTCTCTGGAACATTCGACTCTTCCGCGCTCTTTTAACATTGCAGTTGTAATACCAACCATCTCACTCATGGTGGCATACTGCGACACCGATTGACTAGATTGCATATGAGATTGTTCATCATCCTTTTTCATTCCCCCTCTGCAAACTAGGACGTATCCTCTAGAGTTTTCAAAAGGATGCATACTAGAATATTCTCTATGAGAAATATCGCTGAACGACGCCGTTGCTTCGCAAACGAGCGGTAACTTCGCCAGGTTCATCTGAAACTATCTAGTAGCCTTGACCTCCATATATGTAATGAATACTATCTTGAAAGCACAGAGGGACTTGTCAAGATAATTGGACGTGAACGTGACGTGTAGTTGAAAGTAATGTAGCTATATCAGCATTTGCCAAATATCATAGGCTCCCTGATCGTGTGAGACTTTTATTATTTGCGTTTCTGCGTAAATAAACCTCGTAGAGAACTTCTGGAATTGTGTATGTACCTGCTTATAGGCTTGCTCACTACAAATACGAAATGATAACTACATTTGCCGTCTGTTAATTGTAAATATCCCATTTTAAGATCTTTGATCAGACATCAGAACGATCGGAACTTAAAACAAATAGCAGAAATATATTGCTCGCTGCTATAAAACCGTCTTGAATGCATTAAATATTGAGGTTCAACTTCCAAGTCACTTTCAACGTACCTATTACCCGTTCCGACTGGAGACTGATATGTCTTTTACTCTTGCCACAATTGGTGTCGTCGTTAGAATAAGTATAATCGAAAAGGTAGTCGATACGGAATCGCAACTTTGGCTGGCTTCCAGTTTTGCTACCAGCGGTACTGAGAACGCTCAATACACGGTTTGGAAAGCTTCACTAATCTACGATTTGCTTAATAATCTCTGTTATAGTCAGGGACGAAGCTGATTGACTGTGGGAGATGCGGTTTATATCATGATGAGATCTTACAACATTCTCGAAACTACTACACATATTTGTTCCAGTGTTTCTGTTGTATCTTGATATTTCTCAGTATATTTCCTTTTCTACAAATTAAGTGTTATGTGTTATTTTCTATACAATATCCAGCTTTTCAATGGTTTTGTGATCATAAAATTTCGTCAGCTAAGTTCTGACAAATCGTTACATGATTTCAGCCAGACAGACTAGGTTAGGTATCCGATATCTTTATAGTTTTATGCCCCTGCCCCTCGGCAATGCCCTACATTAGGAATTGTCTTTTGTTATTTATGAAATCCAACTATTTCTCATATTTACGCAAACAATGATTACGCCAATCAATAAACTCATCCGAGAAACAATAGTATCGTATTATAGGGTATGGCAAGACCTACATAACAATATGATTTATCTGTCAGCCCATCGACATTACGGCTTGTTTACTGCGTGCTGCATCTCGCTTTCGCTTTAGGGACAAAGGGAGACGGAGGGTGAAGAATGGACAAAACGCGCCATAGATTGCAGCTAAGAATGGTTGTTGCACTTTGGCCGTTTTGACTGGACACTGTTATGGCTACCTACTTACAGCTTAGACATTGACATGAAAATTTACCGACACGAATGATAGAACCGATAGAATTGTATTGGCCGCATAAAATAGATATCTGCATTTTCGCTGTGATGTTTTTGTACGTAATATAAATAATATTACACCAGGTAGGTACTATATAAAGCTTGGAATTGGTGAATACTTCGAATTTTACAGACATTTTTGTAGTACTCGTTAAGCGACGTTTTGTCTATTATTGGCAATTTATGCAAACCTGTGGGTGTACATTTGTACAACGGCGTGCCTGATGCTAAGAAGTTATTACTGTAATGTATAGGCGCCTGCAACAAATCCAGATTGTATATGGATCAATCACCTTTTTTTTTTATTCTGTCACGTCACTCAGGGGACAACAGTTGCATTTGCTAGAAAAAAGTATGCTGCATGTTCTACTAAAGGTGCATTCAGACTAAACGAGCATTCGCTATTCTATCCCCCACTCTACGAAATCAACGAATCACGTTTCGTGAACGGTCGAATTTTGTAGAGTAGGGGGTTAGAATAGCAAATGCTCGTTTGGTCTGAATGCACCTTCACATGATTAGTGGATGATCCACCATGGAAGAACGACGTAACTGTCAAATAAAATCTGAGTTATGTACATTTTAATGCTATTAAGCTGTGCTTTTAAGAGTGAGCTGGGAGAACGTAATCATGGCAACGAGTCACGTAAAAAACGGTTGACCCATATTAATAATTATAAACCTAATATCAACAATAAAATAACAGTTATCTTCTATGGCCACGTAGTCTATCTAAAAATGGGGCATAACTTGACAAGTTCTCTATGTATATGAGCGGTAAGAAAATCATCCCTACGACTCACATATGTATTTCCTGTCCCCCCGGCACCAAATGTACGATGTCTCAAATCACTCGTCAACGTGTAAACAGCCCCACAATCAAGGAACACGTGAACTGTGCGGCCATCCGTATGGTAATGAAGGAAGTACGTCCGCGACTGCAGCGAGTGCAGGCACGACAAATGGCCCTCGAGACGGATTTACATAGCGATGCGACGCTCAGACTGCGCGACTTCCGACCGCTGTAATAGATTGATCTTATGGCGACATGCGCATTTTAGTGCTCAGATTTCAAATTTCTCAAAATGCATTCGAAATTGGAGCTTAAAATCTTGAAGACACTCACGACTATGTACCGTAGGATTTTCTGATACAGAAACATGATTGAAAACAATTTTCTTGATAGAATTATTTTTCAAAGTGTTCTTTATTACCAAAATTGATCGCATGGCTTTAAATAAGTGAATATGACCATTATTTACGAATATGATATACTCTGTTAAAAATTAGGGAATTTTACAGACGAAAAAATGTAAAATTACATCATTTTCACAGAAAAATTTGTAATTTCACATATTTTTCATCAATTTTAAATTTATTTTTGTAAAATTGATAAAAAATATGTGAAATTACAAATTTTTCTGTGAAAATGATGTAATTTTACAGAATTCTGTAATTTTTTCGTCTGTAAAATTCCCTAATTTTTAACAGTGATAGTACATTACATCAGAGGCCGGGAAAATGAGGATTTCCGGCCAAGTTGGTATATACGGCCGAGCAAGCGAGCGTGCGAGTTGCCTCAGTGTGAAAACGGATTCCCGGCCTCGTTACCTATCCGGTATATACCAACTTGGCCGGAAATCCTTATTTTCCCGGCCTCTGATGTAATGTACTATTACGTATAATACGGATTTTTTATTAAAAGCACTGATTTTTATATTTTTTTGATTTGTCCAAAAAGTTAAATCCTAGTGAAAACTACATCTCTCTCTTTCATGTGTGGGAGCTGGGAGCCATAAAGATGTATCTTTCAAGTGAGCGCGGTTTATGGGAGCACGTATCGTCTTAAGGCGGACGCTGTGCATATTGGTTATAAATTTACACTCATAAACGGCTCCTTAAAGTAAAATTGACGTTTGAATAAAAATAATATTAAATCTAACAGATTACTACTGAGTACTATTGCACCAAAATTGCAGGACAAAAATGGTATAAATGCCTTACCAGAGCCCGTGATGAAGCGATGGGAAAGCTAATTCTATTAATTTGAGTAGTCTTCGAATCGAAGTTATTTATCCATTACTTTAAGAATATTGTTATCTAAAATATACAAAAATGAGTTCCATGTCAATTCCTATGAAATGAACAAAGTTCTAGTAATTTTCTTCAGTACCAGTGACTTTGCGCCCACTGTTTTAGAGCTCAAACTTCAGTTCGGCAACAGTTTTCTAGTCGTAATACATTACAAAATCAATTAAAATACAATACAGAATTTCGGTATTTTATGTTTAGTTCCTATGAATCTGACAGCTGTTTGGACCTCACGCGTACATAGCGCCGCCTAGTGGCAGAAAAATCGAAGATCAGTCTGCCTGCGACCACGGGTGTAACGTCATGCTCGAAACGTCAGGATATAATTAAACGTAAGTTTACGCGATTAAGACCCGTTTGTCTGTAAAATATGAGTGATAATCGTGAAAGTTTAAATCAATATATAATCGAAGATCCTCATTGACAGCCACTAGAAGCTTTCAACTCAAAATACATGTATAAATAATGTATAATTATGTACTTATTTTAATTGTATTTTCTTAATTTACTAGTGCAACAAACTTGAATCCTCATATCGCCAAAATAAAACGTCTGCGACCCGTCCAGTGTAATGAACGAATCTACTTTGTGTCTCAAAGCAGTCAAAGCCAAACAGACTGCTAGAACTGAATCGGATTTCATTTACATTTTGATTGGAAATTCTATCATTCTTAATACTGTGCGGCCGGGACATAATTAAATTCCATATATTTCAATCATGTTCATAATAGGTGTAATAGAATATTGAGATATTCATAGAAATGTATCTACTTATTCGAATTTTAGGCTTCGTAATGCGTCTAAAACCGACAGTTATTTGTTATTTGATATTTTATGATAAAGACCTACTACATTATCTCACTCTTAATTGAATTGAGTGTTAAAATAGATACAATAATGTAGGTGTCAAAATGGCGACTTAAAACCCCTTTTATAAATTTATAAAAGGTGATATTAGGGTCGCGTAGCAGGAGTGAACAGGGTAATAATTCATGGTTTATTGTACCAAATCTGACAGGGATACCAAATCGACCTTATTGTCAATTGCGCTTACGTCACGCGACGCCGCATTTGTATTTGCGAATCGTTTATAACGACTTAAGCGCCGTCGACAATAAGCCTTTCGATAGATATATTATGTCGCTTATCAATATCATAAGCAAAGCAGCAGCCCAGCGAAAGTGTTCCATCTTAACCTACGCTTACATAAAACTGGAATAGTAACGATACGGACCGATAGTGCGAAACGAAAGCCGCGGCAAGGTCGCTCGGACCGGTCGCCGCGGGTGGTCGTGGTCGTATTGGTCGCTGCCTAGGGTTGCCACCCGTACTATAATATATAGTATCGTACTATATTTCACTCGACTGTACTATATAATACCTATAGAATAACAATATAGTACGCAAAATACTATATTTTGATTATATCGCCAGCTGCTTCATTTATGTGAATGTGTGGAACACGCTGCGACCATATATAACATGGACGTCTAACGCCAGTTTAAAGAATATAGCCTATTTCTAAATGGCGGTTTAAGTTTTTATAGGTTGACATTACAATTTATTACCGTGTCGCATGGCAGGGGGCGGGTGACATTTGTCAACTAAAATTCAGGACCGTTTTTGAAAGGCAATTTAGTATGGCGTGCGGCTTCCATGTTTCATTTTGTCGTATCATTCGCGGAATTCGCGGCAACTACAATTTGATAAATAGGTGTACTTATTTTTTCCTCACTTTTCCTGTAAGTACTACATATTTTTTTACATTTTCACAAAAATACTATTTTCTCTTTAAAAAAAAGGTGGCAACCCTATCGTTGCCCGTTTTCGGGCCGTGCCGGTCGTGTCGTGTAGTGTGAGTTGCGCTTAAACTTATTTCTCCATAGCGCAATCGACTATTTACATTAATATTTTACACAGTGTTATGCTAGAGAGCTTTCCTGTCTAGCACCGTGTTTAGGCCATAAAGCTTGCTGAGTGGCCTAAGTAAGGTACGAGATTGAAAAGCTTGATTATAACATTAAAGACTGAATCTATAAGTATAAGTACAAGTTTACAGACGTGTATTTTTTGTTTAATATTATTGATTAAAAGTTACACATGTGTTTAATTAGTGCGTTAGTAAGGTACATATTTTGTCTTTGGATGATCTACAATATACATGAAATACAACTTTTTAAACTGATAATATCGCGCGTATTATTAAACTTAACTACATCCCTACGTATCGAACACTTTACAGAAAATATCAAAATATCAACACTATGTACAATTGTACAAATTGTACAAGATATAAATGCTACGACGTATAAATATGTATAGGAGTTTATGGTTGACGAAGCTTGCATAGCGGATTAAATAAAAAAAGGATTATGTGATTTAGAGTTCATTTGTGATTTAATGATATTGTTCACAGTTCCAATCAAAGTCGTAATTTGCACGTTATAATATATGTGACGCAGACAGATATCAATAATAAGTAGATATCTGTAATGTTTTTTCAAACAGAATAACCAATTTTATCAATCATGACAATCAGGTAATATCGCAAAATACGTTTGATAACGTAATTTCTTTATCATTATCAATTATCATGCACTTATTTCTGCAATAATATATCATTACAACAATCTCGTGTAGCAACTGCATTTTCCTTTATTTTAATTATGTACCGCTTTTGGAAGTATTGTCTGTATTTTGACAATAACTGCTAACTTGGAAAATGTTTGGGTATTTTTTTATACCTATATTTGATAACACTTTGCTAAATCAAACTTGAGGTAACGTGTTTAAAAATTCAATTGCAAGTTCGTCAGTTGTAATATGAATTAATGT
>JALPQI010007808.1:0-63916 GCA_025490895.1 Thaumatotibia leucotreta | reverse complement strand
TTGTTGATAATCACAAAATCAAACAAACACCTGTCCACAAAATATGCTCTGCAATATCCCTTAATAGTACTAATATAAATCCAACATATGGTGTCCAATCTCTAACAATGAGCCATCATACAATTCCACTATAATCATCCCCTTTCTAGTTCGAATGGACCTATATTTGGACCGTTCACCCTATTAATTTTCGAACCTCTTTAACAATAACATGGAAGGCAAATTCAACTCTATGTATAAGTGCATAACGCTGCAGTCCACTCGCTGCCATATTTTGATTAACAACATCTCTGCAAAGTAGTTGTGCCGCGTTTTAAGTTGTACTGGTAGTTTCTACTTTTATATCGACATCTCTTGACATAAGTATAAATTTGAACTCAAAATCATTGACCGTACGATTTACTTTTACTAAACGATCTCGACTAATCAAATTGTCATGCATTGTTACAACAAATTTAAACCTTATCATCATTCACACAAAGTTGTTTCCAATTTTTTTGTATGAAAGCTAATTCAAACGCATAATCACGAGTATTGTGAGTGGGATTTAACGCACACTTGTTTGTGAATTTTTAGACCATATGGTATAAAAGCCGCCGTTGACAATACGCCCTCATACTATCTACCCTATTACCATATGCAACACGTTAAATGCATTTTTAAGAGCAAAGTATTGGCTTCGTTTTTAGAAATTGCTTGCAGTAAAAGGATATAGAAACGACAAATAGACAGAATTTTAAGAAGTAGGTACCACATGTAATATTGACAATAGTATGAAATACTATGTTGACTACAGTTTGATACACGATCTGAAAAATTAATTGCTGTCGCTACTTAACAATTACACGAAAAATATGACTGATTGTTTTTCGTTATTTGTCTTTTTTACTTATAAAGGTGCATTTAGACCAAACGAGCACTCACCGCTCATTCTATCCCCCACACTACGAAATTCGTTCGTTACACGAAACGGGATTCGTCGAAATTCGATGATTTCGTACAGTGGGCGATAGAATGAGCGAATGCTCGTTTGGTCTGAATGCACCGCACCTTAAAAATTTTTAATCTGGAATAAGAACATCATTATTAAATTTATACAAACATTAGACAGATATTTACGACACTAAAATATAATTCAACGGTTAAAATCATGTATATTTAGTGACTACGTGCGACATGTTTCGGAGGGATTAGATCTCCATTATCAAGCCCTGAGCCCGCCGGTACAGTATCGGCTGCGTGGAACGCACTGCCGACCGCTGTGCCACCCGTCTAGCCGCCAGTCGAGCCCGTGTCCTATCACATGACAACAATTTAAAAATCGTCCAATTGACAAAAGTAATCGTGAAATAATTACTGCCTAATTATTTCACGATCACGATTAAAAAAAAATTGAAAATCGTTTATAGAAGCATTTTACCTTCACCCATGGCTTTTTTCAACATTTTGTGCCTGTATTTGAGAAAATTTAATTAATACTGACTATTAAAACATGAGACGCCTTAGAGTAGAGCACATACTCATTGCTGTTTTGTGTACACCAAAATTATGTGGGATCCTCTCTTGCCTATCAATAAAAATCGTATCTCCTTCAATTTGTTTCATTTTATCACCAACTTTAATTATTTTACGTCTTTTCACAATCCTGCGCCACAATCGTTCGTTCACCGTTCAAATCATTCCCCCGTCCCTCTTCACCGTCTACCATCCTTCTCTCATGCATAAGCTCCGTTCCACTCATCTCCTTACGTTCCAATCTTACATTCTCCGTGTATAAATCAATGCATTTTTTTTTCTCACTATCGAAGTGAAAAGTAAAGTTACAACAGCTGTGCTTTTAAAATCTATATTACTGCTCGAACAATTTTCCCTCACTTCGTTCGAGAAAATATATCGTCGTATTAAAGACGTTTTAGACCCTTGTCAAATAATCTAGTATTCAATAAATAAATAAATAAAACATACCAGTTAAACTAACCTATATATCTGGAGCTATAGCTGGAGGATCTTCGTACGCTGATACCGGCGTTGAGGAGTGTCGGACTGGAGATAAATCCTGGCAAGTGCGAAGTTTTTTGGTGCGGTACCGAGGACGTTCGTGCGCTGTCGGAATTGGAGTCAGTACTTCCAGGTGTACGGCGTCTACAGAAGTCGAGTTTTTCTCTTTTAGGTGCCCCCATTTTTCCAGAAGGAGTCAGTTCTGCACTGGAGGAGAAGAGGTCGGCTTTTGTTAAAGCTCAAGAACACCTGAGCCACCTGTCAGCGCATGTGTCGTTGGTTCTTCTTCGCAACTGTTTTGCAGTACCACGTATAATGTACGTACTCAGAACTTCTCCAACGTGGATGTTAGAGGGCGATGTTGCTAGATTGGACAACACATTAAAGCTGGCCCTCGAGTCTATCCTGAATGTGCATCTGGGCGAGACTCAGTGGTGCCAGGCGGCACTTCCGGTGCGCTACGGTGGATTGGGGATACGTCGTTGCCATGAAGCAGGAGTAGTAGCCTTTCTCGCCTCGGCTCATGGGACTTTGGAACTTGTCGCTCGAATATTGTCTGACAATGTCGGCAACTTTCAGATACCATTTGTAGCTGAGGCATTAGTCAAATGGTCTGCTTTTTGCAATGAGCGGCTAGTCAATCCTGCTACCCAGAGAGGATGGGATGACATACTGTGCAGGAAGATATTTGCGGAGTTGTCGGAAAAGGCTATTGGCTCAGATTTAGCGCGCCTTCGAGCCGCTTCCAGGTGCGAGTCAGGAGCGTGGCTGCACGCATTACCTTCTCCCCAGTTAGGCACCGTCCTAGACAACAGCTCTCTAAAGATCGCTGTTGCCTTGAGGCTGGATAGTAAGGTATGCGAGGTCCATCGGTGCATTTGTGGGGCCACGGTGCAGGCGGATGGCCACCACGGCCTGAGTTGCCAGAAAAGCATGGGGCGATTTCCGTCACCATGCCATCAATGAGATCGTTCGCCGGGCTTTAGTCTCGGCCAACGTTCCCTGTGTCCTGGAGCCTCCAGGGTTGTGCCGGACTGATGGCAAACGGCCAGATGGTCTTACGTTGGTTCCTTGGCAGAAGGGTCGGTGCCTCTTGTGGGACGCTACTTGCGTCAGTACTTTTGCCCCATCCCACCTGAGCCATACCACAAGGTCTGCTGGATCGGCTGCAGAATACGCAGCTAGGCAAAAGCATTTGAAGTATTCTGCCTTGGAACCAACGTATGATTTTATACCAGTTGCGGTGGAGACTGCAGGATCATAGGGTGCGGAGGCCAAAGATTTCATCAGGGACTTGGATCGCCGACTTAGGGATAGGGGCTGCGATCCTCGCTCCGGGTCGTACCTGGTCCAGCAAATATCCCTAGCGATTCAGCGTGGAAATGCTGCTAGTATCATGGGGACCTTTGGACCAGATGCGACCCGGGGTGGTCTTTTGTAATTAATATAATAAATATTTACGAAGCCTGTGGCGGATTTTATCATTGATTGTAGTGTGACTAAGCCTGTGGCGGATCTATTTTTGTACCTACCTGACGAAGCCTGCGAAGTGGATTTATTCATGTAATTTATTTTGTAATTGTACTTATTAATTGTGCAAAATAGTGTTCATTAAAATGTCGGAGCTATATGTTAACAGTAAAACTACACTCAATATAATAGTTTTGTGTATTTATGTTACATACCTATTTATATATTTTTTTATAAAAACTAATTACAATGTTGTATTTTAAATATGCCATTTGATACTTACCATCGTGAAAAACAGGAATCTACAGAATATAAACAGAAATAAAATAATATACTTAGATACCTATATTTTTCGGAAGAATAATATTTAGGTAGGTACCTAATACCCAACCACCCATTCAATCAATAATTTATAGGCATTACCAATTAATTTATTACTTTGTAGCGTACCAACTGTTAATGATAAGTTTTCGATAATGGGAAACCAATTATCCAACCCAGTAATGTTTATGTAGTACGCATGCGCGAACACACAGCATGTTGCGCATGCCGTGCAATAATGCGTTTATTTCGTATTCAATGACAATAGATCCATAGAGGGTGAAACACATTTTGGTACTTGCAAACCCGGTTAACCAACAGAATAAAAATTCATCTTAATATAAAACTAAAACTTTAACCCTAAAATTTCCTTTAGATATTCGATGCTATTAGAAATATTAGAATGCGACAATATTACCTACAAATAGAAGCAGCCATATATTTTATTACTCATAATCATAATTTAATAATTTATTTAAATCATTTGTCTAAGAAATTTTGCTTGTTGGAATAGATACTACGTATTTCCTCTTAAATTTAGAAATTAAGATTGATTTATATCAAAGTGTTTCAAGACCTTTTTGTATCAAGACCATAGATCAAGACTATTTATTCCACAAGTCACAATGACAGAACATATGCGCGGGCGCCGCCATCTGATCACAATAACCATAATAGCGGCCGTCCCCAACCTGTGCGATGAATCAGATAAAATGCAGTCCACTTTGAAGTATGTCAGTGATCTATGGGCGAAGTATTTTGTAAAAAAATATATTTGCGTGGCATATGTCAAAATGTGTCCATTGCAACTCCAGCGATGCTCACCCTGAAACAAAAATTAACGTCATAATTTTTGTGTTACGAAATTAAATTCTGTGTTATAACTTTTGGCAATGAATAAAGGCGATAAATTCAAATTTTCTATGGGCGATCAACAATACGTGACTGCCGCCTACATTTCGTAAATTTGCTGCTCGTTTCTGCTGCTAAAGGTTGTTGGACAGACTATACCATATATTTTATATGACTATTTTTTGTAACACAGTGGTCGATTGTTTAACTATGTACAAATTTATTGTAATCGGCACAATTATTTGCCCCAGAATCTCAATAAAAACTGAATATCGATAATCCACCAGCCGGCAAACCGCATCGATAGTTCACAACAATAGCACTTGTAAAAAGTAGGGTGGATGCAATACGATCAGCATTTACACGCCATATGCAGGCTCTGGGCTCCAGGGATGCTCACCCTAATTTCGCATTGCTAATGAAAACTGTTGGACTCTGGTTAGGTTTATAAATATTAGATGGATTCCGTAAAAATACAAACCTTGTTACATTGATTGAGCACACGGAACTCTCAGTATAGAAATTCAAAATTTGTGCTTCTACACAATTTTATTGAATGGTGTAGCTAGTTCCAATGTCGCCTCAAAACGACAATATCCAAAGGTTAACTAACTAAGGCAAGGTTAACTGGTTAAGTCCATAGATACTTCTAAACGTTTAACCTTGGGTTGGGATAAATTAATTTTTAACCTAACCTGACTGGTTACGTAAAGATCCACTTTTTCACTGTTACGAGTGAAATAAAATAGTCTGTCAACACATTAACATCTATGTAGCCAGTTAGGAGTAGTGTCGCCAAAATAGATTTGGTGACAATAATAATATTATTACTCAGTAGTTACCTCGTATGACTTAGGTAGGTAGTTAAATATCATTGAATTCAACTGCTACTAGTTGCCTATCTCTGTTTTAAATGCTGATTGATAAGTATTCTTCATCCATCGCGTTGGACAGTATGTGGCAATACAAATAGTAGTTTAAAAACCAAGTATTGATTCTCCGACCATTATCACAACACGAAAAAACCGCGCCCCAAGCGTCTAAACCGCCGTTTTAACGCCATATGTCGCGAAAAATTCAGCCATAATTGCATTAAGTTACCCCAAGTCGAGTTCGATTAATTATACAGTCCCACTTAGACATATGTGCTGTGTGGGTCATACGAAAGTGCTTTGATCATCATTGGTTTGAGTACGTCTGCCTGGGGATTCATCGTGCCATCTGAGGATTGAGCGTGTTTGAAATTTCTCTCCAGGGCAGTGCTCTTAATTGTAAGTGGTGGGAGGTATTTAAATAAAATACATAAAAAATAAATACACCTAAAAAATTCTAAATAGAGTATCTTGATGAAAAATTTACGACTTAGACCTCTAATTCTAAAATCGCCAAAAGTTCCACTTAAACAATTATTAAAAAAAAAAGAATATTTATATTAGGGAATAAAAATATGTATGTATTTATATAATAGTACTTATTCGTCATATTAGACGACCAGTATGAATGCCACAGCTTCTAGCTACAGCTTTCGTTTATTTACTAATATTATGTGCATGTCATTTAGAACAAAATACAAATAACCTGTGCCAAAAACACTTATTCGTTAATAATTTTATGAATTATGCAGTTGGTGCACTGAATTCATAATTTTTCAGAATTTTGCTTATCGTTACGCAGTGTTTTTCCACTTCAAAATGAGAATGGATGAATTTGTGTGCTGTTTAACTAGGCAACCTACTTACTTACCCCGTTATTCATAAATGCCTCCTAACTTAGAAGGCCGCTAATTATTGTTTGCCTCTTTTGGCCTTATAGACATATTAATAAAACCGAAAGGTACAAATAATATTTGTCTTAGCTGCTTGCACAGTTAGGAGACGTTTATGAATAAGGGGGTTACTATTTATACCTATTTAATAACCTACTCTCCTTACTAGTCAAAATATTTTTGTCAATGAAACTTTAGTTTCCGACAAAGAAATCACAAATTTATCAATATTGGGATTGACTGCTTAATTATTTGCTTGGAACTATAGTTTTAGTATTATAAGACGGAATAATATCTACTACACAAGAAATAATTTCAACATTTTATATGGTTATTTATGAATACCATAATGTTTATGAGATCTTTGAGTTTGCTTTGGAACTCTCCCTTCACTTGCAAGCCACGCGTGTTATAATCCGAGGCACGCGTTGCCAATTACTTATCAATAAGCTCTTATCAGAATCACTAGCACAAGTCAATTTATTGGCTATCATTAAGGGCTGATGAGGGATAAATATTACAACTATGTACCATTAGGTTTCAGGATATTGAAGAAGACTTTCAATATGTTCTTGTATCAGAATTCAAGAGCAAGATTCAAATATAACAACATAAAAATAAATTTAAGTCAACCCAATTTTTCGTTTTACGGTTTTGCATGCAAATTCATAATTATATGGTGTTGTGTAAGAAAAATTGCTGGCTGTGCAATATTCTAATACCAGTAATAAAAAGTTTGTAAACAATATTAATATAGCCCGTTTGTCTGTAATATCGATGAATCGAATTGACAAAGCCTAAAAAGAAAATGGGTAAAAAGTTTACCTAAAATGAATACCTATGCTTATTAAGAAAACTATTGTATCTAAGGAATTACTCAGTGGACAAACTAAGCAATCAATCAATCCAAGAACATGTGAATCGATAGTCTGATGCCGAGAACATTTGTCGCCCAGTTAATAAGATGTCACGTCTATCCTGCCAGTCCTTAGATTGATGGATGAAGGAACACGTTTGTTTCCAATTGCCTGAACTAGTTTGAACATCCTTACAATTTATTTTTTGTCTTTGTTAAGAAATAATAGGTGGTGTTATTTGATTCCGTTTATTTTATGTATTCACTTAAGAAAATTCATGAGAATGATGCATTGTTTTTAATACTTTCATAGTCAAAGTCAAACTATTCTTTATTCAAATGAGCTTATTAATAAACATTTTTGAATTTAATAATAAACTTTTGACATCAAGAGAAAAATTCTACCGGTTCTAACCCTACATCACTGTCCTGAGAAGAACCAGTAAGATTCGTCAGAGAAACTAAAAACTTTCAAAAAATTATCCGTTTCGTTGGTACCTTTAATGTGGCATGGATTTAATTATTGGAAATGCTTTTAACAATAAGTATAAAAAGCACATAATTTTCAGAATTTCCTTAATGTTCAAATACTTAAATCTAAATAAATAGAAGAAATGTCTTTTTGATTATTTGAAATACGAAACTATACAAAATTTTACTTATGGTACATTGAAGTTTTGTATTTACAATTGCTTCTTAAAAGTCCAGGACATTTTTGGCTATTGAATCACAAATTTTCATAGTATAATCTTATCCACGGTCCTATTTTCCTAGCTTTTGTGCGGCCACAAAATATTATCAATCAAAACCCAAACTGTCATTAAGGACACCGCACCCGCTAATATATACTTTGAACAGATTTCATTGAGAGCAAGCGAATGGCCAAAAAATGGCTAAAATCTGACAAATGGCTTTCCTTTAACGTCTGCGCCTATCTTATTATCGTTACTACCGAACAGAACTCTCATTTGAGATTTCTTTTCATTTCTATCGCCTTTACGTCAAACAAAGTTTAACCTTTAAGCAATAGTGCTAAGTTTTGGTTTTCTTTGTCCGTAACCGCAAAATTGTCGGTTACGTCTGCTTTCTTATTTTCGGCCTTGGCATTTGCAACGTTAAGTTTTCTTTGGGTTACAAACGGCGTAGGTGGGATATCAATTTGAGAAGAAGCGTCTGTGTTAATAGCATTATTCGCAATCTCATCCATACACTCGGGGGTTAGGCCGACTATAGAGAGGTATCATTTTTTATGCGACATATAAAACATATTTATTGCGATCATAATCGGTAGAGTTTTACTTGGGGATTCTTAGAGACCAATCGATGCAAAGTAAGTGGACAACTTTTTCAAGGACCAAACGGAAGTAAAACCGATAACGTGAAACTGTCAAGTTGATTAGGTTTTTTATAGTTAAACTTTATTTAGGTAGTTACCTACTCGTAATTGATATAAGCGTCTCATTCAAAAACTAAACATGTTTAGAAAATCGGTGTAGTAAGGTTTTGTAATAATATTTTTATAAGATTTAATTTGCGTTGACAAAATATGCTTAATTTCATTTTTTTATTATCTTAGCTAACTTTCCACCATTTTGAATACTTATCAGTCTTATCATACACTGAAATTAGTCGACGAATTATAATAGTTTTAATTTACTGCACTCCATTTCAAAGTGCCCTAAATTCATACTATGAAATTGTATGTCGTTGCCGACCTTACCATTCGGCCGTATTGAAAGCAGCATAAACCGCTCGCGGTTTTCAATATCATACTGTAATTGTCGGGCTGACCCTACCGCGACTCAATGCGCTCTCAATTCGAGGCAGTTATTATTATCTTGACCCGGTGATTGAGCTCTCCTGCTCTCTATCGTTGGAAACGCCACCGATTGGTCCGCAGATTTCTTTCCCGCCTCCCGCTCAACGCTGACTGGCCGACTCCGCCACGCCCTCCCAACTTTGGAGCTAAGCTTAGGGTAGACTAAAACCCCACTTATATATTTTCCACACTTATATCGCGCTCGCATTCGTAAAGTTACTGCCGGGTGGCACGCACGCGTCTTATAAGCAAGCTCGCGATATAAGTGTGAAAAGTTTCGCAAAGTGTAGCTTTCATTAAATGCAAAAACAATGACAATGGACGTTCAAAATAATTATCAAAGTTATAAAGAGGCGTCTCCTGATTCGAAGGAGAGTAATTTAAATATTGAAAGTGCAAGGACATCGCAGATCACAAAACCTGAAATGCAGTCGACGGTATTGAATGCTGGGAAGACCTCCAAGAGATCATTTGACGTTGCCTTTCTGATGATGCCAGATGAGAAACTTCGTCAAAAGCAGCCGGAAAGACAACTACGCGTGTCTAAACAACTTTTCAATAATGCAGAATGGGAACATCCGTTAAAACGGATGCCTGAAATTTACAAGCACAGTGAGTACAGCGAAAACTCGATGGACTTAAAAGATCATGACGAAGACAGAGCGCGCGTTAATAACAACATATCTCCGAACTTTGGCTCTGATATTAATATCGACGTCGGTACGGATGAATATCCAAATAAAGCGATGTATTGCAGCGACTCTGAGAATTCTGATCGTTCAAGAAGCCGCCCTAACTCCAATGAAAGTGCAGCAAAGCAGCCGAAATTTTTACCCGAATACAAGAATAAGATCTTCGACGATCCAACATTAATCAGCATGCAATCAAGAGCAAGATATGAAAACCGATTTCTTGATAAACCGCCAGAGATGTCACCGCGAAGCGCATTCACAAAAGTTTCTAACTATACCATGCGATCACCTAATCCGTCGGTTAGTCCTGACAATCTGCTGTATCAAAATTCTGTCAGTCCACCTTTATCTGCGTCCAGCTTAACATCAAATTCTTTCACGAAAGGACCAGGTTTTAATAATTTGCTTACACCAGCGCAGCTTTTGAATGGGAATAATTTCTTTAAAGCACAAAGCATTCCGTCATCTTCTCCAAACTATCCGGAGCCGAGTCCAAATCAAACAAGAACTAGTGGAGCGTTCAAAGGTGTCGAATATCAAGAAAAACAAAGTTCCCCAAAACCACAAATGTCTCCTAACAAGCTAAACTTTTTGCAATTCAGACCTGACATACCTTACCTACAAGCGGGATCTTCATATCCGTTCAGTGTTCAAAACTTTCAACCGCCAAATCCAGATTTCATGAAATTTCCTGTTCCAGCAAGGGAACCGCTTATTTCTAATCCAGCGGCCGCTATACTTAGCACCTTATTGCCGCCGACATTGGCTGCTTTTTCCTTACCGGCTCAAAATGTGTGTGCAAAATGCAGCATTAGCTTTCGAATGACTTCTGATCTCGTTTATCACATGCGTACACACCACAAGAGCGAGTCCGTATCCGATCCTAACAGGAGAAAACGAGAAGAAAAATTAAAGTGTCCTGTATGCAATGAGAGCTTTAGGGAAAGACATCATTTAACGAGACATATGACAGCACACCAAGACAAAGAAGGAGACATGGACGACGTCCCACAAAATTTCAACAAGAAAAGCAAGCAATTCTATCCTCATAATGGTTCCCTCGTTCACAAATGAGTCGCTTATGCAAATTTAATGCCGGTCTCGGAAATGTTTCAATTCAACAGACTTGTAACTAATTAACAATACCTAGTCAATGTTTAAAACTACGTCAGTTTTACGATCTTTGTGGAGTTTTGATTCGTTTTTAATCGTTGTTGTTATATGATTAAGATATATCCTTTACGTGCAATATTAGTTTTTAAGTGTTCTTCTTCCTTTTGTATAAATAATTTTAGATCTAGTAGCGAATCATTAAAATACTTAAGATAAATTGTGTTGTTTTCTTTTGAAAATCATTGACCGATTCCTTATACTTATAGATTATGTACATTTATTATTACATATTCTTATGTTACTATACTTACGATTACGTGCAATAAACCTGAGATTCCTGTCTAGATGATCAAGGAATAATTGTACAGACGAATAAACTTACCTACTTAAATAAATATAACAATTGAACTTGTTGTAGTAACTAGGGCCTGCTCCCGGTTCTCTCAGTACCGGGAATTTCCCGGTACTCCCGGTACCGAGAGAACCGGTACTGAATATAATGTCCCGGTTCTTTCCCGGTTCTATGTTAAATAATCAAGATGCGTGTTTTTCCAGATTTGTGTTGTGTATTAACAAATATAGAGATTATGTTTTTAACTCTTATGTAGCTGTGATCGTGTAAAGCACACGAGTGCTTTTGTGTGTATACATTTATTTATATTTAAAGTAATACATTTATACATAATACAATTAATACATAAAATGGATAAAATCTATAGGTAATAAAATAAATAATAAATAAATATTCGATTGTTTATTTATACCTAGGGGCTATATTATTTCTTGTTCCGCCATCAGATCAAACAAACAAAAATGCATTGCAAGAAATTAGCAGATTTCATGCTAAACAAACATAACTCATGGCATAACAAGAATATAACTCTGGCACATTTTATGGATTTAAATATTATTCTAAATGCAAATACGATTGTTTTGCTGTGTGTGCAATTGCAATGTAGGTACATTTCAGAATATAAACTGCCACATTCCGTATTGCGTTTCCATTGTTTATAAATAATACATACACATTTATTTAATTCAAAACAGCCACTTGTACAAATATGACACCTGAGCACTGTGATTGATGGACTCGAATATATTTTTAATTCAAAAAGTTTGCATCCGAATACGGCAGTTTTGTTGTAGGAAAAATCCAATTTAAGAGGATACATTTTTAAAATGTAAACCGCCACATTCCGTATTGTGACTCCTTTTTATATAAAGGAACACAATATTTACATATTTATTTTATTCAAAACGGCCACATATACAATTATGGCAGTTTTCCTTATAACATAATCACTTCTTTTTTGGCTTTATGGCACTTTTTTCAAAAAATGTCATGCGTTTTGGTCAACATTCGAGTCGCAACTGACAAAATGGTGGTTTAGGACTGAAGTTAGTAATGAAAGTGCGATAGTGCAAAAAAAACTGCATAATTTGGATACTTTCTAACGACAAATCGACAGGTGTCTTAGTGCCACGTAAAATATTACCTAGTGTTTATAAAGTCGTTATTGCAATAAAATATTTTTTCATGGTTTTTAGTTGTGTCGCTTTTGTCTTTAATGCATAATATATACTTTGCGAGTTTTGTGACATTTTCATAAAGGTACAACATTGTCACTTAAGCACAAGGACGCTCTAATTCGTTTAAAAATACGAGCGAATTTCGTCCATATGGTACGCGACCTTTAACTTGAAAACGTCACAGTTAATAATATATAAGCGCTACATTACGGTTTATTTATATTTCTTTATTCAATATGCAATTTAGTAATAAAGTCATTAAGTCATACGCCGAATGAAGAACCGGACAGAACCGGGAGTCCCGGTACTGGTACCGCTCGGTACCGGGAAATGAAAATCTCAGTACCGGCCCCGGTACTGCAGGCCCTAGTAGTAACCTAAGCATCCAATAGTTAGATAACAAGGATCAATTCGTTTATGATTTCTATTTTAAAATCACCTATTCATAGTATTAACAATGAGAACTGCTATACCAAATTAGGTATGAACATGCCAGTTGGTAACGAAGCTTAGCGTAACGAATTTAGGTAATGTGAGGGTGAGAGATAGAGCCATCATTCTCCCCTAGTGTTAATATAACCAGCCGTTCAGATTTTATTAATGCTTCCGAAATAAAATATGTGTGACTAAAATATTAATACAAGTGATTGAATATCTATGTATCTATTGATTATTTTTATTTCTTTCCACGGTGAACAATGTTATTTGGAGATAAGTTTTATAAATTGTTTAATTCGGGTTCTTCATTAATAAACATTAATTAGTTATCATCAAATATTAATTGATGGTTAGCCCTGAACGGTTTTTTGTTTTGAAAATCTCAAGCCAGTTATCTGATATGATTATTTGATATTTTTGGTCCTTGTCAAATATCATCAAAATACTTAACATTTATGATTCTCAAAGCACAAAACACGAAACATCGTCATCACCCTTACCTAAATTAATATTTACTCTTCATTGATTATAATAGTAGGTACATATAGGTGGTATAGGTACATTGTAGTTTATACATTTAAGTCCCAGTGTACTTACACAAGTACAAATTACCTATAGTTGAATAATAATTTTGCGAACTAGTAATAGAGCTGCTTTTATTTCGTATCTTTCGAATTCGAAACAAACAAAGTTCCTCCCAATTTCTTTAACAATCAGGCTAAAATTCCTAAACAATTTTTCTGATAAGCCAGGAATTAAGTACAAGGTATGATTAAGTATGTAAATACTTCATCGATTGATTCCCTTTTAGGTACATACTACTTGTAACAGGACCAGTAAATAGGTAGTGGTACTGTAATTACTGACTAATAATCTCAATACGTAATGTGGCTCCATGTCTGTTTGAAAGAACTTTAAACATAAGTATCAACTTCTTTCAAAACTCATAGTTACGCAACTGATGTAAAAATGCAGCGCAATTCTGTAGTTTTTTGTATAAGGCATGTGCCTATTGGCTATCATGATCTCCTATAATGACAAGTATTCTTCCGAATTGCTCTCGTCCT
Organism: Thaumatotibia leucotreta; assembly: GCA_025490895.1. NCBI lineage: Eukaryota > Metazoa > Arthropoda > Insecta > Lepidoptera > Tortricidae > Thaumatotibia > Thaumatotibia leucotreta. The sequence continues at coordinate 49,995 of JALPQI010007808.1, read as the reverse complement.
CTTTGTGTTTTTATACACATGACTATCAAAATCACGTCCCGAATCTTTCCCCTCCAAAGTCCGTAACAAACACCGTGACCAATAGTCTGCGAACGACTTGCCCCCCAATGTTCCCAGCACCACGGACGATATAGCTCATGTGGTGTGGTGGTGTGGGTGTGAAGCGAGCTCCGAAGTGCGCACCATTGGCGCGACAGCCGTGGAGGATTGCTCTGGGAAACTAGTGCAGATTGTTCTTGTTTTCACATGGGGTAGCCTAGTTAGGATTGTGTCGTTATGCTTTTATTTTTTTGTGTTATGACATTAGGCTAACGGTAAAGGTTTTTTTAGTCGCTTAGATTCACATCGCAAGTTTTAATTTGCGCTTACTCCTGTGAGATTACTTAGTACTTAGGTGTTTTCTTTTTGGGTAACAATGTCCCATGGTATTTATTTAAATCTAAGAAATACTTAGGCAAATGGGATTAGACAAAATCAAATTAATGGTGCTACTACTGGTAGTGGAAATCAATAAATACTATTCCGATTTAATAGCAACCAATGTCGTGTACCTAACCAAATATTTTTGTAATTTAGACTAGGTATATCGGATGAATAAGGTACTTTTGCAAAGTCTTTGTTGTAAATTATCTGTTTAAGTTACTATTGAATATGACTTCTAGGCTTTTTATTTTCTGAAACGGTTTTACTTCCATCCGTAGTCTGCATTTTTATTTTGCACTGGTACAATAAGTACAGCTTAGAGTTGAAGCATCATCTTTTATTATAAGTAAATAGCACAGTAACCCCATATTCAGTACAAAGCTCGACGAACATACAACCTTGTCTCAGCAAGACACGCGAAGCGTCGAAAACAATATTTTTGCCCGCTCGCCCGAGCGTGAGTAATTTAATACAGACATTCATATTAGGGACAGTTTCTGTATACAGAGTGGAGCACAACCTTGTATACGTGTTTGTTTACACCAAAATAAAAGTTGTATATAAATTAGAATGACAGATTTAAAACTTTGCGCAGAAGGAATAGGTCTCTTTAGTCCTTTTTAACGTTGATTTTTTTAAATATTTTTCAAGAGCCGGAAAAAGATCACAAATCCAAATAGTTCTCTTTTACTTTACGGTAAAGAATATCCTGGCCGTGTGGTGACGGCAGTAAGAATACATTTGTCACCACCCCCACTCCTCCTGCGGGTGTCGTAAGAATCGACTAAGGGATTGAAGTGTCACTGACCGTTATTTGATAAAAGATTGATGATGGGCAGCAGCGTCATCATAGTGGACACATTACTGCGATCGCCAATCCGCTTGCCCAGCGTGGCGATTATGGGCATTTACCTCCTAATGCGTTTATACGCGTAGTATATAGGAGAGGCCTACGTCCAGCAGTGGACTATCATAGGCTGATGATGATGATGATGATGAAAAAATATTCTAACGGGGAAATCCACAAAACCGTAATATTAGCTATAAATTCTTTTGTATGTTCTTAAATAACTTTGATTAATTAATTTAAAAACTCACAAAAGTCTTACGTTGCAGTCAGTTTATTGTATTTAAAGCATATTCTCGATAAAAAAAAAGTGTTTACAAATATAAATTATTGCGGAAATAAAAATTAAAATAATGAACTTAGCTGCGTAAGCGCCGACTGAAACTAATGCCTTCCGTCTGTTGTGAGTATCGTGCGGACCCTATGTCGAGCGGGAAGTGACCGCCGGTCTGGCCTTTGTACTCTTCGGTTTCTGCCAAGAAATGTGTATGGAAATGAGATTTGAGCTGAGGGAAAACTGTATTAATTATGCTGTATTCAATTTAAACTTAGAATAAAGAAAATTAGGCACTGCAAGGTTTACCATGACCAAGGCGAATGTTTGTTTTCATTTTATGGTTACTAACAAACTGCTGTAAGATGAAGTAATTCAAACAATTCTTCAACTTGAAGTTTAGTTTACCTCTTATATATCTACCCACAAACCCACGGAGCGCTCAAATCTGAAACAAATACTAGAGCGCCGGATTAAAAAAATATTAGAATTTGGATACCTACCTATAACTGAATTATATTAGATTCCATATAAGTAAAGAAAAGGATTCATAGCAAATAGTGCTGCGTATGCTATCTTGGTTACTCCTCGAGACACTTCTCGTACATATAAATCATCAACACCTACCCACCTTCCTAAAGTTTGATTTTACCCACAGATTCCTATGATGTCTCATCAGTTTCTTACGTAGAAAATGTAGCTGTAGGCTCTCTTTTATAGATAAAAAGAACAAAGCATACTTTTTAGCTGTAGTTACAGATAGAGAAAAGCTGCTAAATATATTAAATGTATCCCAACGCATTTACAAGATTACAATATTAGCGCGACGCGTCATTACAAATGACAAATGGACGGCACACTTCGATAATCAAATTCAAATTTGGAATCTGTTCCCTCGTGTTGGGGTTCCGCTAAACGGTTTCTGCGTTTAGTTTAGTCATTGTATGATTCAAAAACAATAATGATGAACGTCTTATTAAGAATTTTAGCTAGTGATTTCCTTCTCTCGAATAGACTAATCTAATTTCTGTCTTATGTCCTGTCGGATACGTGACGTGCGTCTCGAAATTTGCAGCGGTTACCTAATAACACGATAATACTTACGTAATATCTGGATTATTTTTGCTGCACAATTTTTGTTCATTCATTTTAATTAACTAATCACATAACGACATTGTAAACTATGCAAAAATGCAAGTACAGAACCATCCAAATCAGTAATGTTTTTTTTTTCTAAATACAAGGGCGCTGTATCCAGCCAGCATGTTTTTGTATTGTGAAGATTGTAACTTTATTAACCGTGAAGGAATGGTCCTCTTTAACCGATTTTCCCCGGTAGACACGTGACCCGGAACCGATGGTTCCGTATAGGGTTCCGTACAGATTTGTATGCATTTAGATGTAAATGGGGAAGCTGGGGTGAACAGATAACCTGATAGGGATCGTTTTCATTGAATTAAGTGTAACGTTTAGGCTGCGATTAAAAAATATTTTTGATTTATTGTTCGTTTAGATGATATGAATGAGATAGTAAGTTCAAACTCAGTCAGCGAAGGTTTAAGAAAACAATGTGATTTAGTATGATGAAAGATGTTGATACAATTGTACCTTAAATAATAATTAAATGATTATTTCGCATTATAAATTTATCAGTCAATGATGGTATAAATTTATTTCGAAGTTATTTTCCTTACAGGAAAGTTTTTCATACCTATATTGAGAGCCGTATCGTATGTGAGAACTGTAAATAAATACAACATACGTAGGTAGTGTGACAGATTTTAGTGTAATAAATTAAATTAGCTCTCTAAAAATAGGTACCTACGTCAAACAGATTACTTTATACTACTCAAACTTGTAATGGATACCTACTGTCATTTGTTTGCAAATTTAGTAGGTAAGGTAAGTTAGTTAGGTTTCATGAAAAATTATTGCAAGGAATTTCTAATAAAAAGTTATTTTATTTGCAAGTTCTCCCGCGTTCAGTACGCAACCTCTATTCAAATTCAAATCCGCCACATACTTATAACTCGGCAAGATATGCAAAGGCAGCGTCTTAAAATTCGCTAATAGCGACCAACTCCGCTCGACAAAACGTAATGTATTCTGCGAATATTGCCACGACAGTCCGCTTATTATTTTCTACTTTACGATTTATTCCACTTTGCTCCACCCAACCCATTTAGGTTTTACGGAGATTTGGGTTGCAAAGTTGCAATTTGTCTTTACTTATTAAAATTGTTGAAACGTTGATGTAAATTATTCCTACAATGTAATATACTCGTAAATCAAAAACGAAAGAATCTTTTTGTAAGGTACATAAGGGATGAATTAATCTCTTCTAAATCATCTCCTAGTTTCAGGTATTTTTTTAATTGGACTTCTCTTTATGTAAGTAATGTAAAATGTGTTAGTTTTTAGTAAAACATCCCACTTTGTCGCTTACCATAAAGACGACATTTCCTTGTATCTTCATATGAATAAACTGACAATGCGGCTTTATGGCAAACGACAAAGTGGGACGTTTTACTAAACACACTCACAAATATTTATTTGGTTTTATATTTAAGTACAAAAATTATCGTAAATAAATATTTAATCTTTTGTCGTTTAAATCTAGTTTGCACCTTAAATATAGGTTTGTATATTTTCCTCTGAACAAATTATTGTGAATTAATCTTGTCATAACGACAATAATATACGACGATCAATTCTATCAAATTAATTTCTTTTGCTCCACAGATGAAGAAAGAACCTCTATTTGACGCTGCACTTGTATGCGACATGGATACTTTATTTCAAAGCGACAAAGTTGAAATTCGAAATTAAAACTTTGTAAAACCTTTGAAATAAAGTCCCCATATCGAATATTATTAGTGCAGTGTCGAGCACTCATACTTTTACCTTACTTACTCTGTTACTATGTACACTAGTTTTCTGGGTCTCGTGACAACTTGACAAAGAACAAAATACCTAGACTGTAGCAGTTACCTAATATATAAGGTCCTAATTTATTAGATGCAGATATTTTTACAGCTGATAGTACTCGGTCTCTGGAGTATATTAAACCGTGAAACATTATAGCTTTTACGATGTTTTTTTGGAGACAACGGAAAACAAATTTGCTACGTAAAAACACCCTGTTTATGTGATTATTAAATGAAAACTCATTGAACAGATTCTAGTACCTCTTTTACGTATCATTTAACTGGAACTGGCTACTTCAAGTCGATAAATTAAATACTTGTTTGTCAATGTACTGTTATTGTCCGTTGGATTGTGTCATTTGATGACATGACAGACAGTGTTATTGTGACATGTGATAATGCACATGATGATTTTTTTTAGACGAAATTCTAATATTTTTTTTTTGTTAGGAAAATGAAATCAAAAAAGTTACATGGAAAGATTTCTTAATTTATATTTAAAGTACCTAAACTATTAATGTAAAGTATCATGTGTTAAAATATCTGCATCTAATAAATTAGGACCTTATATTGTGGTGGTATCGACAAGTTACAAGTGGCAAAGCCATTAATACCGTCGCGGCATACATCCATATTAATTTTAACCATATTTCATTGTATTTAATTCATATGCTAAATAGACTGGCTTCGCTTTGCCCGGAACTGTTCGCTAGTTTTGATTTCCATTTAAAGGGATGGTTTGTAATTTGTATATCAATTACTTATATAGGTACCTACCTATATGAAAATTGTGAATCTATTGACTAATGAAAAAATAAACTTTATCCAATGAACATGTCTCTTTAAAACACAGAATATTTTGGATTACTTATTAATCGAAAGAAGTAGGTAGGTACTTATTTTGTTTATGTGTAGCTATTTCAATATTTTAGTTATTCGATAGAATCAATTTCGTCATCCAATGATAGTGGGTTATTGAGAAAATTTGTTATTTTTTCCTATAATACTAAATATTACTATAAAATGTGTACATACCTAGAGGATGAAACTAAAATATTGGTGATTCGTTAAATATTGCTTTTGTCCATTTAGTATCGTATTCTAGTAAATAACATATTGGAAAATTAAAACTTTGCGAAGCCCTAGGCCCTTGGCCCAGCCTTAAGGCTCACCAGTAGGTATCACCACAATTTTTTTTAGATATGTAATAATCTGTAAGAGGTTACAGTATGAAGACCTTGGGAGTACACCCGATAAGAAAGCCTAAATGTTTTAATTAATAGGTATTGTGTTATCAAAATAATAGCTGGCTATAATAGGTTCACAAAGCACAAAACAGACAATATTGGCATTTTATCTCTACATGAACGCCATAAGGTCGGTTCTATGAGTATAAGATATATCTAAAGTCAACCTTGTGTCAAATGCATAAAGTTCCACTTACAAGTCAGAGAAATTGCTAGATCCGACCTTATGCCTTTTATGTCTTTTATTTTAACTAAGCTATTGTTGTTCTAATTACGTGTCAGTTTGAAACAGGGTCCTACAGAATTTAATATAATCCTTTCAGCCATAGGAAGTCCACTGCTGCTGGACATGGGCTTTCTCAATATAGACTCTCCACTTTGGCCGGTTGGATGCGACCTGCATCCATCGAGTCCCCGCAACTCTAACCAGGTCGTCTGACCACCTTGCGGGTGGACTTCCCTGTTAAATAAAATCATACTAGTTTTATGTGGCTGGCGCATAAAAAGAGGCATTAAACATGAGTGTGGTTTCAGAATAAGATCACACGAGTGTTTAATGCCTAATTATGTACAGTCACATACATTACTTTATCTACATCCTTATCATAAGTTTAGAATGATAATTTACCTTTATTTACATTGATATCCACTACATAAAATACCTCTAAATACAACAATTGAAATCAGTTGAAATTACTCAATTTGTGTAAGAATATCCTACAATAAATATGTATTGAAAAAAAAAAAAACAAAAAGAAGTTGACTTTGAAATGTTAACATTAATGTACTGACACCGAGACTTTAATGTTAATATTACGATGCACTGTACTTTAATGTTAACATTATGATACAGCCACAGACACTGGTTCCTTAATATAGGATTAAATTACCGCTTCTGAATATATAATAGGATAATTATGATATGGAAGTAGATAAAAAATATTATATTTCTTAAGCAGTGGACACAAACCTTTATAATCCGCTTGCCGCCAAATATTTTACTTAGCAAAATGTAAATAAGACTCGGGAAGTAAATAAATCTCTTCCGAACAACCGTCTGCTAATTCCGAAATGTTTTCAAATTAAATGTACTCGTGGCTAAATACGTTTTGTTTGCGCTGCAGGACGTTTCTGTTATTTACATATTGCAACGATGTTTAAAATTATCATTGTTTATTTGAAAACATTGTTTGTGAAAGGATTAGGCCATAGTGTTCTGAACAAGCCCAATATATACTTATGAGTATTATTTTTAATCACAAATACTACATACTAATATCAACTTGGTAGTTTATCCGCTTCACCGGCCCCCTTGGTTTTCGGGCCTTTATCATCGTAAAAGTATGAAGCGTTTAGTGGCCGATAACTAAATGTATCTGGCCAAATACCGCCTAAACCAACCTGCACTATGTACATATAAATGAACAGCCTAAAATCGTCAAGCATCTAAAATTAGAAATAAATTCGTTCCCATCCTACAAAAATTGTCCTAACTGGAGTTCCAATCCGGAATCTCAGCTTCATGTACCTACCTACTAGTTAAGGTAAAATATTCAGGCGTAGTGCAAACACTATGAAGATACATGACTAGCAATCGTGATAGGGGTGAGTATGCGTACATTTGGCACTTTGCACGCTTTTAATTTGACTGTTACTTATGAAGTGGCACCACCGACTAGGAGATCGTTAAAAAAGTATTAGGTACTTTTATATTTTTTTAATATAGGTAATAATATATCGAATTTATGAAAACCATTCCTTCATCGTGAAATAGATTAAATCAAATAACTTTTGACAATGAACAACGTAACGTCCAAGATATCACATCTTCAGTAAAAGCTATTATGTCACATAAACAATCAAGTAAAGCACATTCTTCGGAATATAAATCAAGGATCAGACATTACCGTCGCTCGCGGAATAATCATATTTCAGTTAAAGAATAGTTCCGATAGAAATTCATAAAAAGACAGCTCTTTTAGGCAGTTTGTATGTCATTCATTTGATAGTTTAAAAAAGCTATACAAAGTGGCCAAAAAATAAGTACCTATAGGTATTCTCGTTGCATGTGAAATACTAGAAGGAATTCAAAATACACCCCTTTGGAGGTTTTTGGGAGTTTCAGAAGGGTCGATTTCTTAAAATACGTACCTACCTACTAGGTACTAGGTAGGTACTATAACTACCTAGAAATACTACTTCTGAAACTTCCCTAAGAAAAAAATCCCTTAATTGCTTATTCTGCTTCCCAAATCCTCACTAGCAGCGGAAAAGCAGAGATTTTTTTGGCAAAAAAATGTTATTAAATCGAATATTCTAGATTACCAAAATGCCTTTTAAAGTAATGTACCTATATGCAGAATTATTTAATAAGACGAGAATAATATAACATGTAATATAGTTCTAGTTTATTAAATGATTATAAATGAAGTCATAAAAGTACCTAAGTAGGTACTTCAAAAATCGAGTACCTACCTACTTAAGCAGATTTCAAATAAAAACCCCAAGTATATATAGTATATTACAGCTCACAATTGATCTCCAAATGAATATGTTAATAAAATTACAAATATTTTTTTATCTTGGCTTTACCATCATCTCCGCCAAACGACCAATTCCATGTAAGTAAAACAAACTCTTAAACATTTGAATTGTGAACTGGTTTGAATTGTGTGTATCAGTCGCAAGCGGAGCCACATGGGAACCTAGTGAACCTATAATTTGGCCGCCGATCAATGCATCAGCCGGTAATGTTCGATTTATCGCCACATCGCCGATCCATTTTTATTATTAGTAGATAAATTCAGCGTCTGAAGATGTGATGGAATTGCAATCTTTTATTGAATGTTAGGTACTCGTAGCTGGGCGATGAGTTATGACCTTTAAGTTAAAACATCCGAAGTAATGGGCACACCATTTGTTCCTCGTTCCAAAAATTTCGTGATCTAGCAGAATCAGGAACAATTCAACAAATTAACTATGGTATACTCTTTCTTCCTTGCGAAATAAGTACTGATTTTAGGTACCTACTTACCTATTTTGTTTTTCCACTGAGCACGTTTTTTGATAAACTAAGAAAGTTTGAAATATTCTCTATACATTAAAACAAAATATTTATATTTGAAATAAAACTATGAAAACGGATAAACTCGGAAACGTCGGAATGAAGTTAAAATTAGTTAATATACGCGAGTTTATCCGTTTTCATAGTTTTATTTCATGTGTAATCCTCGCGGTAACCGAAGAAAATATTACAAAATATATTATTAAAGTTAAAATCACTCACGTTACACTATATTTGCGCCAATTGTGCCCAGTGCGTTCGATGTTAACGCAAAAACAAACTATTTAAACTTCTTAGTAGAAATACACAAATTAGAAATCAAAAATCCAGCGCCCTTACCTAACGAAAACCGGTACAGAAAGAAGAGTATTACCAACCCAACCATTATAAAGATTTACTTTAAAATCATACTTGCCAACCCTGCCCTACTAGTAAATTTACTATTTTATATTAAAATAGGGGATCCCATAACGTTCAGGAACTAACGCACATCCGTTCACCCAACAGTGTTCTAGTTAAGACAAAGAGGTCCAATATTTAGGGACCCCTTCCCGGGATTCGGCTTTTGTTCTTTTAGATTCAGGTGGAATCAGGAAATCATTTGAGTACCTTCATAATATAACTGTAGAGGTCATAAGTTTCGTAGTTTTACCTCTTTCTTTTTCAGGTCATTAATTTTATACTCATATTTTGTAATATGTAGTAAAATAAGGATACAATATTATTTTCATCACACCTGTTCGGTAAGTGCGCCAATGCGCCCTCTACGCATTACGCCCTAGGGCAATCAAGAATTTTCATACAACATTACGTCGCACTAGCGCGCCGGGACTTCTGTTATAAAAATGATACATTTAAGTCATACCTGATTTTGAGAAATAATTTAGACCATTTTAGAGTAGTTTTTTGAAAATATATTGTTTTATTTATTTTTTGCCTCACAGGTGCGATGAAAAACATTGTGTGTGCCACGGGCGGTACAAGAATTTCTTATTTACCGCCCTTAATACACAATGTACTTTTACTATCGCGAACAGACATTGTCGTAGAAAATACTACAAACATGCTGAATCCCAACTGATTAAAAAAAACTAGGTTATTATAAGGCTATCCTGGATTTTTCATTGAATTGAAAAACATTTGACTTAGCCATTAGATAACTCCGTAAAATCTTGTGTAGGTATACAAACCAATCTAGCGATGCTGTACCCTTTTTTTAATAACATGTGTTATAATTATCAAATTCAAATAAAAATAAATAAAACCGACTTCAACTGATTTCTCCATTGTCCAACTTAGACCATCTCGGGGTATTTATGACCGCTGCTGAATAACCGTTCCATTAAAAAAAATGTAAATCGGTTCATATAGAGATAATGAGTAACTTAGGCGGTAACAAAAATAACAGCCGAATTGAGAACCTCCTAACTTAGGAGTCAGTTAAAAATTATTTTAATAAATTTCTAAATACTATATGAATTTATATGGCAAATAATTACACGCTTAATACATAATGTACAGCGTATTCGGGTGACTGTGTTGTGGTAGGTGTGTGTGTGTGTATAGTTACAGTATATAATACAATAAAACATACAATAACCTAGTAGTAAAAAAACATCTGAGTCTTATATCTGATCTACACTATGTTTCTGAGACATGAACATAGTTGAACACACATAGCTATTTTTCATTTCTTGCACAAGTTGTAAATAAACATGTAAATGTGAATATAAACAAAAACTTCCAGAAACATAAAGGGCAACAAATAAAAACCATAACGTATTTCCGATCGCAATAAATTCTGTCATTCCACAGGGGAAATATTGTTTCTAGCGAATTTATTCAAAAATGTCTTCCGGGTATACAGGCGGCGGTAGCGATAACGCTAAAATATTGACAATATTTACTTTAAATATTGACAGTAATGTTGCGTTCGAGACTTAAGACACTACTCTAACACTGTTTACTATCAATCGCTGCAATACAGGCTGATTTTTTATCCACTTGCCAAACTTTAAGGGGTTAATTCTGAGGTAATATTGATGAACTTTTACTATGGGACCGACATCCGACTCGATAAAAAAATCTGAAGTTCCATACAAACTCTGAAATATTAGTAGGCGGTAGTACCGGTACCGGTCCTTTTTTTTCGTGGGGATATATTATGCGTTACGCATACCACCTGGGCGCGGGGGACGGACCCGGGAGGTTATGTGGGACTCCCAGGGCTAATGAGGCCCTGGTCTACCCACTAAATCCTGCACCAGCCGCATCCAACATCCCGCATCAACTATAACTACATGTGCTGAATCATGGAATTGGGTGCTTAGCCAAGATGCCAAGCGCTTAGTAGCGTAACGTAGTTTTCCCTCTCTGTCACTCTTTCATATTAGTGCGACAAAGACAGCTCAGCTGCGATTAACGATGAAGCGCTCGCGATTGGCGACTTGGCTAAGCACCCTGGCATCAGTCGCATGCGGCTTTTTCAAACGTGCAAATTAATTCAGTAAATACAAAGGCCAATACTGTCAACGGAACGAGCGTGATTTCAGGACAATACAGTGTCATGGAATCTTTTTTCAGCGCTCGCCGGACGCGGGACGCCGGAAGCGAGGCGGTACTACGTGAACTCACGCAAATGTCGACTTGGCGGATACTTGCATTATTGAATTGATGGTTGACTGGTAGAGAATACCCTCTGTCCGCGCTTTGTTCTCTTCTATTTTATCTGTGCAATAAAGATTAAATAAATAAATACATTACAGATTGATGTCGAGGTGCGGAAAAATGACCAGAATACAACAATAACAACAACATTTGAGATTCCGATAGCATTGTACATTCTACTAACCATAGATCGGTCCTCAGACAAAGTTCTCAGATGCTAAAAGGTTAGCTGAGATTCCTTGAAGCCCGCATTTGTATTTTATTATGGGTAATGACATGTTTACTAATACTGATTGTATTAGCTAACAAAAACGATCGTCCCTCTCTTCGTCACAATAGGGATTCAATCTCGGTTTCAACAGAAACTATAGATAGATACTGAAATTTCAACCCAAATGTCCTGTTTCTAACTTCTTCACTTGTCATGGTGATATTTCACATGCATATAATGGCCAATTGCATACCTATGCATATAATCAGGATGCACTACAATATTAACAAATCTCAAACCAGTTCCTGTTCCACTTAATTTCTTTCCTTCCAGAATATGTTGTGTTGTAGGTAAGTCTAAAGCACATAACTATTTTTTGTCGACCGATCTCACTGTTTTCTATTTTGAAGCAGTATCGTACCAAAAAATACTTAAGTTAATAAGGTAATGTTTATTAGAGAATAGTAGGAATTTAAATAATCCCAAAAATCTAAAAGTAATTTTTACGAGTGAGCCACACCATGGTTTGCCTAAGCGTTACAGAGGAGTTAGTCTCCCCAAGTTTTGTAATTTTCGGATTGCTCTTTATTTACCGGACATTACGAGTAGTAATTTCAAGAACTAACCCTTCTTCAGAGTTGGCTGGTGAAGTGCAAAACACGAGCTCAAAAAAGCTCGACACTCAACCCACATACATAAAATTAAAATAATGAGAATGGAATCCGTAGTAGGGCACAGGAAACAATACTCGATCCTCTGAATTAATGACTACACGGTCCACTGTCAGGGGTGCTCACGCCGCGGCTTGAATGTTATTTAAACATATTTAATAAACATTGTCACATTAATAGGCGCGGTTGTTCCCATGGCCGATATCAGTCGGACGCTTCATGGGAAATAAATATTATGTATCTAAATGATAGACAAGTCAGGCTTATAGTAAGTCATGAAAGTCTTACATGTCTTAAAAAATTAACAATTAAATAAATCAATGATCAAATTGATTACTAATTACGACCGATTATAGTCGTATTTTTACTCGCGTAGGTATTTACTGAAAATGAATAAGTACATACATTTAATTATCTTTACCAATTTACAAGAACAACAAACTAATCTAAGGAAATAAAATTACTTTTACAAAAACTACATTTTAACTTGTAAATTGGTTTTGTGAATCTTTAACCTTATCCTTGACAGTAGATAAGTATTTTTTCTTTAGAGAGTAAATCTCACTTCCTAGCCAGAGCAACTCGTATCTAAAACGATAAAGAACCCATGGTCGGTAAAGTATTATTCCGACGTTTTTTTGGAAAAAAAAAAATACATTCAGTTACAGTGTTTTATAATTTACTATCCCCATGTCTTTTTGAATTGTATGCCCAACATTTTATATTTCTAGTCAGATATTCTGAAACATGGACTAGAATTTTTCACTGAACCATTTAACTACTTATTTATTCATGTACCAAATCTGCCAATAAAGTATTACTACGAGCACATATATTATGTTAAAAATCAACGCGCATGTAACTTGAAAAAAAAAATAGAAGTTGGCGACCACTGCCTCGCAATATTTCAGGGCAACAATGGGAGGTCGTTTCGTTCGGATCACCTGCGGATATTAATGCGACCCCTGCCGCAGTTGGCGATCACTGGAGCGGGGTTCGATTACAGGTGTTCATACACTGTAGTGGCCGTGTGGTGACGGCAGTAAGAATACATTTATTTTGTCACCAACTCTTGAAGTGTCACTGACGATTCTTTGATAAAAGATTGATGATGGACAGCAGCGTCATCATAGTCGACACATTACTGCGATCGCCAATCCGCTTGCCCAGCGTGGCGATTATGGACAGTTACCTCCTAATCCGTTTATACGCATAGTTAATGGGAGAGGCCTACGACCAGCAGTGGACTATCATGGGCTGATGATGATAAGATAGTTATATGCCCTAAAGCATAGATTAAAGACTTTAGAGAGCTGCAGAAAAAGTCAATACATTTCGGAATTCGGACAAAACAGTTTATGCCAAATAGATGGCACCGGTACAGGCAGTGAAGCTACCCGGCAATAGGCGCGGAAGCATTAGAACCACATCCCGTTCCGATCATTACGCGGCCCGGCCCGCCGCCCGGGGCCCGACTGTATCCGTTTTTCCAAATTTATAGGGTATTTACCAATTAGACCCCATTCAGGTTGGCGAATAAAAGCTTCATAATACAAGAATTTATGGGCTTGCGGTGACTTTGTAATTCATGATGTATGTATGTATTACCTAAGGTAAGTTGTAACGAATAATTAAATATAATCGACCATTTGAAGTAATAGTAAGCAGGGTGAAATTAACTGGATTCTACTTAGTTTTACATATAAATAAGTACCTTTATATATGTTTTTTTCTTGGAAACAGTAATCGAGATTCATTGCAAACGAAAATTAAATAGAAAACTGCTAGCACTACGTACAGTCAAGTGCAGAAATATAGGTAAGTATCGAAAGAATTCGCTCATTAATATGATACGACGTTCTTTATTACACAAAATTACAGTGCACTGGGACGTATTTTTGAACATTTTTGTGTACACCTTATTTTGTCTTTGCCTGTACTTTATAAGTAAACAATTTCTTTTACATGACCTATCACTTTATTACTGGACCATGTTCCTGCAACAGTATTGAAGAAAAAATATTAATTGTCCAATTATAAATACGTCATTCTTGACGTCAAAAATACATCTGAAAAACATTCGGGTCGTTAACTTGTAAACACAAATTCATCATTACAAAGGTGTAGTATTATTCCATAATATTATACAGTATTATAAATTATAACCTACATTTTAATATGAACTTGGTACTAAACTCAATTGACGTCTACATTTATTGACATGAATATAAAAGGACGTCCGTGTGACATTGGTGTCATTTCAGTTAATTTTTAATTCACTTGTCGGTACCTATATCGTATCCCGGGAAACTTTAAGTCAAGCCACAGAATACATATTAATACAGTATGCCTACATAATATATTAAAACAGAATTCAATATAAAATCTGCCCCAATTCGCTGATACTGCAAACACACCAATAATTCGTTAATATAAACCTTTTTCATAAAAAAACTTTTATAATATCAAAATGGTGGCCTTTTACTGGTAATTAAGCGTTTACCCGAAGCCGAAGTGTCAAAACTTGAACAGACTCGACACAAATCATGCCAATAGACCGCGAGATAAAACATCAGCGCTACTGTTGATTCCAGAACCGGCAGCCATACAAACAAACATAAAAAAATGTGCCCACATCCTTTTAAAGAAAATCTTATAGTGTACCTATGTATAACAATCGTCAGTAGAATCTAAAAAAAGGTAAACAAATCTAAAAACTTGCATTTGTCCATAATCACGCACTATAAAACACAGTCTTGGTTTTATTACGAACTAAAAATCTTAAACCTTGAGTTCATGTACAGTCAACTGCAAAAATAAGTATCGAAAGAATCCGCTCATAAATATGTTACGACGTTCTTATTACAAAGAATTAGAGTGCACTGGGACATATTTTTGAACATTTTTGTGTACACCTTATTTTGTCTTTGACTGTACTTAAATGTTTAGTTAAAATTATTGATATTTATTATATACGTAAATAGTTATTTGTACAACATGAGAGCAAAGTACGTATTTGATGCGAGTGTCAGTTTTGAGTCTTGAGCAAGCGAAAGATTCTTTTATAGAATCACGAGCGTAGCGAGTGATTCTGTAATAGAATCTTGAGCGTAGCGAGAGACTCGAAAGAGACGAGATTCAAATAACTTTGCTCTCAAGTTGTACATACAACTTTTCACCTCAGCATGGAGAAAAGGAAATAAAATAACTTCAGCAGGGAGAAAAGGAAATAATAATAATATTAAATCATTTATTTAATCAAAATTAGTTTTAGTACATATCATTATTGGTACATACCAGTGTTGAGGTACCATTCTTATCTCTTAGGTTAACATTTTGATGAAAAAAAAATTATAAAACAGTTATAATTATTTAGAAATGAACTCGTGTCGAATTTCTGAACGCGATTCTGACTCGCCTAGTACCACGATATCCGTCCGTTTTAAAACGGCTGTCTTTCTCTCTGTCACACTTATATATAAGAGCGATAGAGAGGTGGAATGACGGACGCCAATGTTATGTATGCTTGGTGGTAGGGGCCATATGCCGTTCGGATACAAGGAATCGGGTCCGATAAAACGCGTCGTCTAATACAACTGGCTGAATACGCTAGGATGACATGAACGAAAAAAAAAATGCATAGTATGACAATTTATAACTTAACATTTTTCATCTCTGTCTTTTTACTAACAAGTGAAAGAAACAAAAGAAAAAGTTGAAGTCTAAACGTCATGGAAAACAACATTCACTCAGTGAGCAAAATCGCACTTTGCTCACTGACTTCGCGAATCAAAAGAAGTCTTTTCGAGCTGCTGAGGTGAAAAATATATTTGCGTTCACATTAGTCAAAGACGTCACGCTATGGAAAGTCTGTGATATATTTGTTTAATTTTTTTAGATTCTACTGACGAGGGGTATAAATACCTACTGCAGTTCAAACTGTAGTAACATGCGGAGCAGTAAAATAAGTAGAATGAATACATTGTAATTGTAATAATTAGTTACGTAGTTGTGAAGGTCGAAATTGCTTACGTAGAAAACATCTTTATTTTATTTTTACGCCTAATTAGTCACTTCAATTTCTAAAAATACATATTTCAAGTGGGGTCACCTTAAAATTTACAGTCTTCATTCACATTGAAATCACTAGAATTTACTCTTTATTATTATATGTCATGTATTGAGATACACTTGTGTAAATAAACATTAAAAACAAAACTACTTGAAGTAGAATGACTAATTAGTCATTAAAAAAGGAATCTATTTAAACTTTTGTTTCCGATATATTGATTAAAATTTTAAATATTTTGTTTCCAATATCAGAAATGGAGTGATCCCTGCTTAAGCACTGATTTACCCCGAAAGTTTAAGTTTCATTACTTTGTAGGCTGGTATAGGATGACCTAATGTGGGTGGGAATTTGGACGGTGCTCTTTAGTTCACTGGAACACTTTTGTATAGTTCTAGATAATGCCTCTCCGTCGCTCTCCACCTGGAAGTACCCACATCTCTATCGCATTGTTTACCCAATTGATTTGTTGGCTGATAAAGAATCATCTTGCGGCAGAAGCGTGCCCCTCATCATGGTAAACTAGATGATATTATCCGTCGGGCCTTAGCCAGCCTGATGGTTCCGACCATTTTTTTTTTAGGGGGGAGAAATGCTTTACGCATACCGCCCGGGTGCGGGAGGGGACCCGAACGGTTATGTGGGACCCCCGTTTGGCTAATGAGGCCTACGGTATACCCACTAAAAAACCCCCGCACATGCCACCTCATCGCCTTTTGGCGGGGTCACGAGAACGCTCTCGCACACATTCGCGACCCCGCCGGCGCAGCTGCTTCCGAGCAGCTCCATCGCGGGTGTGCGAAGACCCTCCACGCTAGACGCGCCAGATGGTTGGGCACGCCTTCCTCCTCGGTCTCCATTATGTATTGTGGCGGACCCTCCCGAGACCGCCACAAGGAGACCGTGGGTGCCGGAATATTTCCCGGTACCCGGCGGCATAAAAGGTCAATGGTTATGCCGCCGACCACACTTCGGCTGCAGAGGATAGGGCGAGCGGCAACGACAACACCGACACTCCTCTTCCTCTGCAGCCCCACCGACGCCGTTACGGCGGAACGGCCCCGCCAAGATCGCAGGAGGTAGGGAGAGTGGCGCTCCGTAATATCATCACGCCTCTCCCCCTGCGATCCCACCTCGGCCGCAGAGGATAGGGAGAGCGGCAACGACAACACCGACACTCCTCTTCCTCTGCGGTCCACCTCCACGCGTCCTAAGCGGGCTCGGTGAGCCCACTTGGAGCGTCCTCCTCGGGCCAGCCGGCGGCCCAAAACTGGCCGGCCCTGGGTGCCTCTTCGCTTCACCGTGGGTGACCAGTCCACAGTTACTGAGTCCCTCCACCACGACCAGGTGGGCACCCCACGGGGGGTGATGGTTCCGCCCATGTTACAACTGTATTAGAACCAACGGTGACAGAAAGATACGTACGCGGAAGGTATGGCCCTGGCCCCATGGTACTCATGGAAGATGGGACGGCCGCTGGCTTAGGACGCATTTTGTGTTAACATTCTGAGGTAAATTTCAAGCTCAGCTACCAACTCTTCAAGCCGAACTCCTCAAGCGGTGCAAGTATGTATCCCTAAATAGTGTTTGCATATATTTGAGTCGCTTGCAGGGGAGACTGTAGAATCCAGGAGGGAGAGCACCCATAAGGTCTCACAGCGGATCAGTATTGCCATTTAACATGTCTGGGGATATTTGTATTAACAATTATTTTGTTTTTAATTTTAGGTTTATTATAGAATTTCGTATAAAATGTTTCCACCTCTTCTATCATTTCACAATTTAGTACTTTTTAGACATTAGTTTATGTCATACAAGTATATTATTTAAAGTGAAAATCACCTTTTTTCTTGTCACTTGTTGCTATACTAGTTTCGCGTGCATCACCCTTAAAATCACAGCTTCATAGCAGTAACATTTACAATAAACTTCCCGTTCCGCGGCCCGTTCCGTGGACCAACTAATCATGATAATTATTAGAGCATATTAGATGAACCCTAACTTCTAACGAACTTTGCAACAATAAAATTGTCCCATGGCTGATGGGTAACGAGACAGAAAAAAAGCCGATTGACCCATAATCAAGCATTTTCATAAAAGCGTTTAATTTATCGACCCAAATAAGTAATGTGAAGACTTATTGTTTGATAAATCATTATTTCAGCCCAAAGTCAAGTCCAGGGATTTTTCAATAATTTATAAAATCACCAATTAAAAAAACTCCAAGATCCCATCATCAAACCTCGACTTCATGGCCACGGGTCCACAATGTGGTCGTACCCGTTCCATAAACAATATCTATATTTAAAAATCGGTTCTCTATTCGAAGACATCGAGTAGCATACTCGTACATACAAAAAAAACAGTCGAATTGAGAGCCCCCTCCTTTTTTGAAGTCGGTTAAAAATACAAAAAACAGTACAGCAACTAGATAAGAAAAATCCTAATGTTTTAGTAGTAAATCGACCCTTTAAATTGAAACCGAGTTGAGAACAGATAGTTATTAATAATGTTCGTTTTCTCATTAGCCAATAACAATTATATGTTTTTGTTTATAGAGTAATCTTAGATAATTGAATTACTTAAATATATGTATTAGTTATGTTTAAACAGATGAAACATTTTTGAGAGGACGAAAAATAACCATATACCTGGCTTAAAGTCAACTTGGATTTTCAGCGTGCATATAATTGAATAATGTCGTTTTAATGAGATCCTTCATGAATACACCTTGTTAGAACGGCTAATTAACGGCAGTATAAAAAGAATGTTTGGGAACATCTCTCTTCACTTACAATTAGATAGTTTAACAATGCATTTCAACATAATTTGTTATCTTTTTTTCATTTTCATATTCCTTCTTTATGATATTTGTACTGCCAAGTCTCACCAATCGATACTCAACGTGATTGCAGAAGCAACGTTATCTGAAGATGGAAAGCTCAATTTTAAGCAATTGGTAAAGAAATATGGTTTCGATGTCGAGCAATATGATGTTGTGACCCAAGATGGCTACATACTCACCCTATTCCGCGTCCCAGGAAAAAAGAGCCCAGTACTGTTATTTCATGGAATTGCAGATTCTTGTGACACTTTTGTGATTAGGGGTAATATTTCTTTGGTAATAACAATGGCAACATTAGGATACGACACCTGGATTGGAAATAGTAGAGGAAACTTGTATGGCAGACGTCACGTCAGCTTGAACCCCGACACTGATAAGGCATTTTGGGACTACAGTTTACACGAGATCGGCTGTTATGATCTTGCTGCTACTATAGATTTTGTATGTAACAAAACTGGTGAAGATAGCATTTCTGTCATTGGACATTCTCAAGGAACAGCTGCCGGATTTGCTTTAACGTCCACAAGAACGGAATACAATGACAAAATAAAGGTGTTCATAGCACTAGCACCGATAGCGTTTTTCAATCATTTGTCGCCTGTGCTCACCCCGGTTGTCCTGGCGGGACCAGATATCAATGCATTATTTAAGACAATAGGATATGAAGAAATTTTACAAAATAATGGTGCTGCTTCGGACCTCGTAAAGTTTGTTTGCAGCAAAGGTATAGTGAGCTACGCAGTGTGTGCCTTGGGAGCTCTTTTCCCGTTTGCTGGGTTTGACCCAGCTAATATTGAACCCGATTTTCTGCCTGTTATTTTTGGGCACTATCCTGCAGCATGTTCAAGGAAGTCATTAATGCATTTCGATCAGGTGGCGCTACGAAAAACTTTCGGGCAATACGACTACGACATGATAGAAAACGTCGCTAGATATGGAACTGACGTTCCTCCAGACTACGACCTGAGTGCTATAACTATGAACGTTGCACTATTGGCAGGTCTCAATGACGGTTTAGCAAATATTAAAGACGTAAGACATCTCCAAGATTGTCTTCCGAACGCGTACTATGAAGAGATGGCACCGAAGCAATGGTCTCATTTAGATTTCGTATGGGGAATAGATATGCCTAAATATTTATACCCATCTATTTTTAGAATTCTTAATAAATATAATGTGTAATTGAAATAAATCCATATTTGAGTATCAATTTTGTGTTGTTGAGTAAATGTTATTTGTGCTCCCTTTAAGTCATGTCCCTTTATATCATGTATTTTCCATTTTATTCACATTCGTATTATTTGTACCTATGTACATCATAAATATTATTTCTTGCGCATCATCTAATAGACACTCAGATAAACACTTTAAAACTCATAACTATAACTTTTTGTGAAGAAGGGAACACTTGTTGTAGTTTTCTGGCCATTTTTTCCGCAGCTCGACATCAAACGTGACTGTTTTGCGTGGACCCAACGCTGGTCCAGTACTTGTTGGGGACTTCACATACACCCTTGAATTTTTTCGCGGTGTATGCAGGTTTCCTCACGATGTTTTCCTTCACATAAAAGGGAACATACTCGTATTGCGTACTGTGGCAGCCTGGGACGGCTCGCTCCCTAACTGAAGAAGTTCGTCCACACAATCGGTGCAACTTTTCCGCGACTAATTAACGCGCAAGTTAATGACTTATGTCGACTGCGATAGCCAGGTTAACGAAATTCTATTTTCATAACTAAGTAAAAACACAGGGTGGCATTAATACGAAGTAAATTTTCACTAACAAAATTGCATTACATGACAGCGTGATACAAAAAAGTGATGTAGATTGGCTGGTGTCTTTTTGAATAAAATATTGAAGCATAAGCGACATGAACACAGCCTTCACTTTCACTTGACATGATATGTAATTATATTTCGTAGCTATGAAGAAACTACCCCAGCTAATTACAATCTTATAAATTAGCTACTGACATGGAACGCTTAATCGTTATTTTAATAGAAAATGTAGCCATTGTGAAAACTCAAATCAAATTATTTATTAAACAAATATTTTGATTTATGATTTTATTTTTTCCCCAGTAGTCACAATACTTAATACTATATAAATTATAAATATTGGATGTCATAATTATACCAAAGAAAAAACGACCAAGATCTCCAACGTCTAAGGGAGTGAGAAAATGTCGATTGTATTATGATATGATAGACATCAAAAACTAAAGAAACATCATTTTTAATGAGAAATACAAACGTGTGTTTTAAACAAGTTAAAACCGAATAATTTCGCAATGTCCCGCGGATTTAAAACGGAACCACCTAGTCAACTGGTTCGGCTATCTTATCTTACCGAATCAGTGAGCGCGCGAGTTACGGGCCGCTTCGGGACGGGAGCATTCGGGACGCAGCCGAACTTCGAATCTGAATTCCAATTCTAAAAACTGGTCGTTAAGGGAAAGCGCTACCTAGGCTTTGGTCAAAAAAATTGATTACACTTACATGCCATTGCGTACGAGAACATAGAACAATCGAAGATGTCATTTACAGAAAATATGTACTTGTTACTTGTTTTGTCCGATTATGGAGGGTAAATAATAAATATTATAAGTACCACTTTACTTCGTTCGTGTATCACTCATCTCAGTTTATACCTAATGTAAAAAAAATCGTTACGACACATTAGATCACTAATGTGTCAAAATATTCTCAGAAAATGGAATGGATTATCTATTCCATTCCATTTTCTAATTGAAAAGTATGCATGATTCATGTACGACGGTACCTATTACACTGAATAATCAAACAAAACATTTAAAAGGTACCTACCGACATATATAATACATCATATATTTCATTTCATTTCATTCCATATTAGGTACTTTAAAGACAAACGGGTTTTCATCGAGTAAACTTACGTTTAATTATATATTATATAAGTGATAATCGTGAAAGTTTAAATCAACATATAAGGACCCGAAGGACCTGATTTTGTTGATGTTAATCATTGTATACATGTTTGCTGCCTTATTCATGGCAGTTGTCTCCATTTCTACTTATAAACCACCTGCCCAGTAATACTAAAACTATATTTCACGCGGAATATCCACGTTTTAATAATCCATGATTGCAATGGTGGCGCAGCGAAGACTGCATTTCATGGTGCGTTTTTATGTACCTACCTATACCTACCCAAAATTGAAGACGCCTAATTACCACCGCACACCTTAATAGATTGAGCGCGTGGAACTGCCGAGGGGAGTTCTCTGTGGGAGGTCCATTTTCGCCACAAAGCTGAAAAATCACGGGATCGGCTACGAGCGTAGCGCGTAGCACTCGTTCGTAATGAACATACCTGGGATAACTCGGGGCATTTATACGAAATTGATGTAGCAAAAATTTTATCGACTAAAAATATATCGATGTTACTGTGATTGACAACATCAAAATGTTATTCGGCATAAATAAATAATAGTAATATTCGTGAGGGCGGGCATGTTTCTTAGGGGGCATGATTATTTTCGATTTCGGAACAAACGTAATGAAATATTACCACGTATATTCTTCTAAGACATGAATGGTAGTGACAGTAAATTGTCATATTGATCAAAATGACATCTGCATACTTTTACCATCTGAAGAGGCCCGATATCAGATATGACATCGAACATCTGTACTGTAATCGAGAATGTCCAATGAGCACATCTTTTATTATCACCTTCACGGACACTACTCCAGACACAATAGAAAGAACAATGGAATCACGTCTATAGGCGTTGAGTGTCCGGTAAGGTGTTATAATTATATCGACGTCTTTTTAATCGATATCAAATCCCTATAACTTGCCCCCAGTTATCCCAGGTCTGGTAATGAAAGTGTTAATCTAGTTTAATCTCCTTAGGCTTGTAATGATAACTTATGAACGTTTATTTCACTAAACCGAAAAATAAGAACTACTTCGCCTTTACACAATTCACCTGCTAATGGCTTATGGAAAGCCCGCCTTAGGTAATATTTAACGTTAGTGTGTGGCCACGCGTGATGCGATACCGGCTAACGTCGAACGTTTTCAAAAACGTTTAAACGTGGAACGTTTTTACATGTGTAATGGAATGGAACGACAGTGTTTTGTTTATTGCCATGATAACCGTTTGCGGAGTAACCTGCCTGTGAATTTGGCGTATAGGTACTTAAGAGTACGTTATGTATTGAATATTCTTGTATATTATGTAGGTATTTGATAGTTCACGCTATTATATCGCTAATTTTACCCATAGCTTGTATCCTAAAATGGTGTGAACCATTTTGTAGAATTTGGTGTCAGAGGCCCAACCGCGAACCTCAAAGGAAGTGTTGCCTCTCTTTCGTACTCGTGAATTCGAACATAAGTGTGACAGGCAACACTTTGTTCGAAAAAATCGAAGTTCGTAAATTTCGAGGATTTTTCTCTGTCACTCCAACAAAGGCGTCATTAGAGTAAGAGAGACAGATCCACGAAAGCCGCTTGTTTTTCAAGGGAATTTCACTACCGACACGATTCAATTGTTAATTTGGCTCAGCCCTATGTATATGCTTCCCGTTGTGACCTCCACTTGTAGTTGATCTGTTTACAATATCAGGGCTACTACCACGAACTTCACAATTCATAAACGAGCATCTGTCTCAGTCACTCCAACAAATGCGTCGCTAGTGTGACAGAGACGCTTGAAATTTGCGAACTTCGCGGTAGGTACAGTGCCATACAAAAGCGCGTCTAAACACCGGTCGCCCTAGGCTCTGGTGTTCGCGGCGTAAATCACTTAGCGAAGATTGCTTCAGAAGATGACGGCGTAACGCGATTCCGCCGGGTACGCTACTGTTTAGCAGGGCTAGGGTTGTCAAAGTCAAATTTAATGGCCATATCACGTTTACTTAAGATGGATTTTGTTAGGTAAAGTAAAAACATGTGACACTTAATTGTGACAGTTGTGAAAATTAAACTACTTAACATTAATTCTGTAATAGTACATAGGTCTGTCTCGCAATGCGATAACATTTTAGGCAAACATGTATCGCTCTCTCATCATCATCATCATCATCATGATCGCTCTCTAATAATAAATATTTCTCAAAGATGCAATGAAATTTAATACAAATCTTAAAGGCCGGCAAAGTGCTCTTTTTTAATTCTATTCCACATATTTTTGTGGCACAGGTAGCGTGACATTCTGCCACTATGCAATACAATTTTTTTTTTTTTTTTATACCACGTCGGTGGCAAACAAGCATACGGCCCGCCTGATGGAAAGCAGTCACCGTAGCCTATGGGCGCTTGCAACCCCAGGGGTGTCACATGCGCGTTGCCGACCCAATAAGAACTTGTACACTCCTCTTTTGAAGATCCCCATACTGTAGTCCAACGGGAAAACCTCGGCAGGGAGCTCATTCCACAGACGGACCGTCCGCGGGAGGAAGTTCCTCTGAAACCGCACGGTGCGCGACCATTTAGGTTGCAAGGTGTGAGGATGAGCGCCCAGTCGGTGGCGAGCGGTGCGATGATGAAAAGTGGACGTTGGCATCATGTCGAACAGTTCTTCAGAGCACAGCCCATTGTACAGACGATAGAACACACATAAGGAGGCGAAGTCTCTCCTTAGACTTAAGGGTTCAATACCGCCTGTGAGTCTGGGATCGTCGACTATTCGGACAGCTCGTCTCTGAACCGAGTCAAAGGGTGCAAGCTGGTATACAGGTGCTCCTGCCCAGAGGTGACAGCAATACTCCATATGGGGTCTGACTTGCGACTTATATAACAGAAGTCTTTGCCCCGGAGTAAAGTATCCCCTCGCTTTATTGAGCACCCCGAGCTTTTTGGATGCCAGCGTAGCTTTTCCCTCTAGGTGACATCGGAATTGGACGTCGTTGGAAATGTCGACTCCGAGGATCCCAATACTCCCTGACATGGTAAGAGCTGTGTCTTGGAACTTTGGAGCCACAGTAAATGGGGTTTTTTTAGCGGTAAACGCGCAAACTTGTGTCTTTGTGGGGTTGAACCTGACTAGGTTATCCCGACCCCATAACGAGACTCTAGATAAAGTGTTCTCGTTGTCAGACACAAGTTTTCCGCGACTTTCCAGTACCACAGAGCGAGGGATATTAGCACGGCCTGTGTAAAAAGTATCCCCAGTACTGTCATCCGCATAGCAATGGAGGTCGCCGATAGACAACATGTCATTGATATGCAGAAGGAACAGCGTTGGGGATAGCACAGAGCCTTGCGGGACGCCAGCGTTTATGTCCATGCTATCAGAGCAGCTACCATCTACTACGGCACGAATGCGTCTGCCGGACAAAAAGCTAGCAATCCATCTGCATAATCCCTCGGGCAGTCCATAAGATGGCAACTTCGACAAAAGGCCCCTATGCCAGACCCGATCGAACGCCTTCGCTATATCTAGGCTGACTGCCAAAGCCTCGCCTTGACTCTCAATGGCTGATGCCCAGCGGTGAGTGAGGTACACTAGAAGATCACCGGTAGAGCGACCGTGGCGAAAGCCATACTGGCGGTCGCTTATAAGATCGTGTTCTTCTAGGTAACCAAGGAGCTTAGCGTTAACTATACGCTCCATGACCTTAGAGAGAAGGGAGGTGATAGCGATAGGCCTATAATTCGACTATGCATATAAATACTATGCATATAAATACTATGCATATAAAAGAATAAGACATTGATGTTTTTGTTGTTTATTTCATTGCATGTTTGAGAAAAGCACTATACATACCTCTGCCCGAAAAATGTTTACATTGTTTACAACATTCAGCCGGAATATGTCACATGTTTTTACTTTATTCCCGGTCTCTATAGTAATGTATTATTAGTCCGGCGTGCTTACCTTGAGTGGGCAAGTAACATTACGTTAGCGTTTACTCGATGCGTAAAGCAGGGGAAGGTGCTATGAAAAGAAAGAAAACGGGTTCTTGACTCTCGGAGATATGTGGTAACATACATTAAAAAAAAGAGTGGAATTGAGTACATTCCTTTTCGGAAGTCGGTTATAATATAAATATATTTCGAGAATATAATGTCAAGTGTATTTTTAAGAAGTCTCTGTGCTACGCCGTAGCACGTCGTAGCATTTGTTAATATCACAAACTCAAGAGTTATTTTTATTGCAACAACATAAAGCGCACGCGAACAGCATTGACGACGCTGAAAGCCTATTTTACTATGTGATAATTTATCGAACCTTTTTTTGACATCGTATACATATATGTATAGGTCTAACAAAATAATATTTGTAACCTTATTTTAGACAACAACTTATTACTCTAATTAGTTACTTAGCCTCTTACGACTCCCACGGGAAGAGTTTTGATGGTGAAATGTATTCTTACTCCCATCGCCACACGGCGGCATGATATCAGATGCAGAATAATCGAGGAATCTGATGCCCTAGTGCAGGCCGGGCCCGGTCTAGTATCGTGTAGTTTTAGGCTGGGATTACACTTCTGAGTTCTTTACGTAAGTTGTAGGGACGGAGTTATACAAAGAAATGAGAGGTAAAGATCACTCATTCCTCAGTATAGCTCCGTCCCCCTTAGTCCCGGAACTAAGGAATGAAAAGTGAATATCTATCTCGAGGTATAATCTAGTAGCCGTACCATGACTTAACTAGTATCGGTAACGTTAGGTTTTACTCGCAAAACAGGTCATCGCGCTCGCTCCAATATGTAAGTGTGAGCGCGGTAGAATGCATTACGTGTCAAGTAAAACCTAACGTATCCTTTACTTTCCAACTTATGGTAGGGCTATAAAGCCTTATAGGAATCAAGGTAAAGGTAAGGAAACCATAGAAACTAAAAGCGCCAGCCCTGACCAAACACGGCACGTAGCCTAAAGGGTTCGCGTCAAATTGGCCGGTTAAAACAACGGCATTAGCCACCGCACGCCGATGCGTTTACACTCATAAATATTAAACGTTTGGAGGGGCGAAAAATAACTTTAATATTTCGTTACACTTTTGTTTTCGTACCATTTGATTTAAGTTAACTGACAAAATGCTTGAATAAAACATCGCGGCTCGTTACTTGGTGCCGTTTATGTCACCTCCAGTTTTGTAGTGCAAAAAAAATCGTGACGTTTTTGAGATAGGTCGGCCTAGGCCTGCCGACCTATCTATGATCTACGATAAGCGATAAGTAACATAAGTATGAGAATGACAGTTTTGGACGAAAAGTCACGTGCCCATCTCCATACATTATTATGGTTATGTGACTTATCGCTTATCGCTTAGGTACGATTTCAGAATGGTATCTTGATCTTGACTAGGGCTACTGAACTGCTAATGCTAGTTACTGATTATTTGATTAATATACGCAGATTTGCCCTATGGGTGTTGTGTCGATTGCACTATCCCCGACGATAAGTGCAAAAAATCGTACCTGTATTAAATTAATGGGTTTTTTTATATTGGCGACAACGCTGCTAGTATTATGGAAGACATTGTATGCTGATATTATGTATATTGATATTATGGAAGGGTTTGAATAATATATGTTTTAGGATAGCCAGCAGTGGACGTGTTCCAGCTGATAATGATGAGAATTCTCCTTTGTCCTGCCCTTTTTTCCATTATTTGGGATCGTGTCTCCTCTGCCTTCTGCACCAGCGTAATCTATTCTGGGTTGTCTCTTCAGGCAAATGGGCTACCATTGCATTGACATCTCGTTGTATTTTTTATCATTATTTGTTAAATCACGAAAACATTGAAAAAATAACTAAAATTTGATACTTCAGATCACCAAAAAGGCCTGTAAATATATCATATTTCTTTCAAATAGAAGGCTAACTCCGGTTATTTGTTTATAATGGGTAGCCAACAGTTGTCGGAGTTGAGGGTATTTGCATATTCCAATCTCGGCGCGCCTCGGGCCGCGGACAGCCGGGATAAATTGACTACCCGCTTTTCGAAACGGTGTAACAATAAGTTTATGGAAAAAATGAGGTTACGAATATTTTGTTACAAAAACACTGTAGGAAAAATATTTGGGAATATTCTGGGAAATATGACTATTTGAGAAATTTGAGTAAGCAGCATGCTTAAGGATGAAGACACATTTATCAGCATGCGTACGCATTTTGTCTAATAAAATTGGCCGTTTAGTATGAAACGTGTAAGCGGGCGTACGCGTGCAAAAAGCTGGACGTGGTTCCATACTAAACTGACATTTTCTATAGAGAAAATGCGTACGCATGCTGATGAATGTGTCTTCCCGCTAACGATGAGTAATAAATACTCAAATGTATGAAAATGACAGATACGAATGTAACATCAGGTGAACATGGTTTATAGAATGGTCACGTAACTTTTAATTGGAATCTGTCATTCTCTCTTTATGTATTTGTCACTTTTCGCTAACCTATCCTACCTATATGATTAAAGAATGGCATCTTGGCTTGGTCTGCAGCGTCTACCTTAGGTGCATTCAGACCAAAAGAGCATTAGCTGTTCTATCCCCCGCTCTACGAAATCAACCAATCACGTTTTGTGTAACGATCGAATTTCGTAGAGTGGGGGGTTAGAACAGCGAATGCTCTTTTGATCTGAATGCACTTTTAAACACTACAAATGTTATATTTTGTCGATATAAATACCTAATACCTAGTTAAATACTTTTACCGCTACATAATTCCAGTCAAGATTCGCGATGTATTAGATTCTAAATAACATGTTTACGTAAATGTATACGTAAAACTTTTTAACATAGGTAATATATTTTTTTATTGGTTAACCTCCGTAGCCTAGTTGGCAATGATCCTGCCTGTGAAGCAGGAGACTCAGGGTTCGAATCGAGGCGAGGGCATTATTTGTATAATCATTATCACAAATATTGATCGTGTGTATTTAAGCATCTATTTATGGGTCAATCACCTTTTTCTTGTTGTTATTCTGTCAAGACTCAAAACACCCATGGGATAAACGTGGCGTAGTTTATTAGAAAAAAATATCCAGCATGCTTTACTAACATGACTTTGGTTACCCATCACGGAAAGGCCACGAAACTGTCAAAAAAAGTTGGGAATTTTGATTCGACGTGACCCAGTAGAACGTTACCATAGCAACGAGTGACAAAAAAAAGTTCATTGACCCATATCGTCGCTTTGTATCCAAATCACAAGCAAGCTTACCATAAGACTAGGCCGATTTGTGTAAATAGAGGAATAGATTGCCGAAGATAATATTTTTTTATTGCAGGTAGAAGTACATTCACATCATGTATGTCAACCCTTATGTGTTAATCTGAAGGTCTTATCTCGCTGTCAAACTACAAGCACCTTTAACCCTCAGGTGCACTAATCGGCCATTACTGGGACCCGCCCCACGCCCTCGCCACGCTTCATTTGCAGCCAATTAAAGGGTACACCCTACTCTGTACCTACCTATAGTAGTAAAAGGATCTTGTGGAAACAGAGGCTTTTCAAACATGCCTATCATTTTGTCAGAAATAACAAAAAATACCTATCCCACCTCCAGCGTTGGTGAACTCGGTATTTTTTGAACATATTGCTAAAACACAAATCAAATTATTTATTAACTAAATATTTTGATTTGTACTTTTAATTTTTCTCCAGTAGTCACACTACTTAATACTACTTGTATATAAATTATAAATATTAGATGTCATATACCAAAGAGAAACGATCAAGATCACCTATGTCCGAGGTGGGGATCGAACCCACGTACTCAGCTTTCGCGACTGATGCCTGTACCCCTCGGCCACTCGGTCTTAGCAACCACCGGTCAAATTTCTCGGGTATATGCAATCCCTTACAAGGCTAGGCGGGGCTTACCTCGGACTGGCTTACCTAGGTGATCTTGGTCGTTTTTCTTTGGTATATGACATCTAATATTTATAATTCGGTATTTAATGTTTATAATAAATACTTAAATCAATAAACTTTTAATTATGATACAGCAATAGGTACTACATTTTTTAACAAACCCTTAAGGGTCGGATAGATGTGGGAAATTTTTGAGATTCTGTCAAATTTCCCCATTTCGCACACACGCGCACTTCACGCACACTACCTCATTTTACCGAGCGGGGTCATTGACCCTTGGTGATTTTTTTAATGAAAGCGGCCGAGTTTGTAATTTATCACTACCTCTTTTGAATAATTACACTTGTCAAAGTACTAGATGGTAAAAAAGATAGAGAGGGATAGATTTTATAAGACTATCCTTGTCTTTTCGAGTCGTCTCAATGCAATGCAAAAGACAGATTTAATATATCGGGCTTGTAACCAATGCGTGTAATAGTACATTGTGCATCAAGGGAGGTAAGTACGGAATTACTAACGAGAGTGTTAGAAGCCCGACGCCATTAGGCGGAGGGCTTTTATGACTCGAGTTAGTATTCCGCTTACCGACCGTGATGCATACAATGTTTTTCATCACACTTGGCAATCAAAAAATAAGTTTTAAGACATAATATTATTAAATGACGTACTGGCATTTCTATTACTCCCTAGGGAATTTCCCTTTTCTATTACTCCAGCTACGCGCGCAAGCAATGGCGCGCTTAGACAGCAAGTGTGATGAAAAATATTTTTATAGTTTTCGCACTAGTGCGGCAAAAATCTGTACTGAAAATGGATTTTCAATACAGATCAATCAATTTATTACAGTCACCATCAGATATATCCGAGCGACCACGGCACTCAAAAATATCTGAGCATGCTAATAGAGGCCTGCTCAGATATTTACGAGTACCCTGACCGCTCTGCTATATCAGATGGCGACTGTACAGCATCGTATTCTGATTAGGAAATAGTAAGAGAAAATAATCCGCGGAAGAACAAAATTGACTTGGTTCGAGAGTATGCCCGTTTGACCAACTGGTTGTATTGTAAGGCAAGCCATTAGTCCACTATAATAAAAAAAACTATTTTTTCTGATTGGAACACGATACTGTTGAATATAGGCCCTAAGTATTCACTACCACCAGCTTTTATGAAGCGTAGACCTTTCCCACTGCTGTGTGCGTCAAACGCACAAGAGTCCACCAACGATTGCACATGCACAGTGCCAACGACGCACATTTGCGAGTCCATACTAATTTGACATTTACAGAATTCGCTTCGGTGTAATGTTTGGTGAAGTAGTTTCCATGAAAAGCCAAATGAATGGAATTATGCATTACATCTGTATAATTATTATGTGACTTACCAGCAGTTATCAGGTTTTAGGGAGCTTATTTTACTAAATTAAATTGCATTCATTATAAAAATAAAAATGCACGTAGGTAAAACATTAAGACTTTTATTATTTATTATACACAATTACAACTGTAAATTGAAGAATTAAAGTGAAAAGAAAAAAGTAGATCCTAAAAAAATTATGACATTCACTAATTTAAATATTTGATGTCATAATATAGGTACAGTCAAGGGCATTAATATATATACACTTCTCCATACTGATCCCTTACAAATATGTCTATATATTAATGCACTCAACTGTACTAAATTAACAATATCGAAATTTACCAACGCCAGAGGTGGGATTTGGAGCCTCGTCCTTAGTTTTGCCACTCGGCCACTCCAGTGGTTTAAGCATCAGCCACGAAAGCTGAGGACGTTGGGTTCAAATTCCACCTCTGGCGTTGGTAAGCTTCGATATTTTTTCTGTGGTATATGGGATCAAATATTTAACTTTATATAGGTACATCGTAGTGTTACTACCTACTTAAAAAAATAACTTAAAAAATAACATTTCGTTGAGATATTATTGCAGTCTGTTTTTTTTGGCGGCATCG
The DNA here is from genome assembly GCA_025490895.1 of Thaumatotibia leucotreta. Lineage (NCBI taxonomy): Eukaryota > Metazoa > Arthropoda > Insecta > Lepidoptera > Tortricidae > Thaumatotibia > Thaumatotibia leucotreta. The sequence continues at coordinate 17,955 of JALPQI010007808.1, read as the reverse complement.
GAAATACAATATGCTGCTACTCTTTCTCACCACTCTCAAACTGTGTTTTGAGTTGCCAAATATAATTTAGGAGTAAGGCCAGGCATTTTAAATTTAGAAGTAAGCACTTCCTAATGAGAAAATCCTGATCCCATAGACATCATAGCTGAAACATCTTTATGGTTTACATCCATACTATCATCGCTGAGCGTTCATCAGAACTGACATTAAATTTCTCTTGCACATTTCACACCGATAATTGAATTTCGAGTGCAATCCCTTTCATTTTTCAGATTTAATTTTCATATAAGAAAAAACACATCCAAATTATGGGCCATGATCATTGATCTTAGCTAATTGATCCAGAAAATATTGTACATTAATTATCCGTCGCCCTGTAATTGGACTATTTACATGACTAGTACCTTCCTCTATAATAAATTCATGCTCTTCCTCTGGCGGCTCCTGGTTCCTATAATAAAAGAGTCAGATAAGTTATATTATTAGTCGGCCTTCTCCGTAGCCTACTTAGTAGTGAATGTGCTTACGATGCTGGAAGATCCGGGTTCAAATCCCAGCGAGGGCATTAAATATTTGAGTATTTATTATTAGTATTATCACAACTCGAACTTATTCGAAAAAGGGTTGATTATTTCTAATCCATGCCGAATCCAGGAAATTTCATATTTATAACATTAAAGACTCTAAATATGGCTAGGAATACAGCATTAAAATATGTCGTAACTCGCAATGCTCGCGAGCAGCCTGTACTCGTATGTACTGATCATACAGGGCGTCCCACGGCGATGCCACATGGAGGGAAAGTACCTTAAATATCATAGATAAGGTCAATGCGGGTAAGACCGTCTATCAGGAAAGTCCGTCCACCAACTGATTTCCGATCCTAATTGAACAGTATAATACGCATATGATGGACTTTCCTTCAAAATAAAATATGCCGGACTTAGCCGCACTGACCTCAGCATATTTTACTGAAAGAAGATTCCTTTTATTTTTAAAACTAAATAAAACAGCATTCATTTTTTTTTTTAAAACAATTGTATGAAAAAAAAAATGTCGCGAGGTCGGAGAAAAAAATACCTTAATTATTGTAAATGAACATCTTACTGAAAGAAGACATTATTTCGATTTACAAAAACAAGTTGAATTGCATTTTGAATTATTTCATGGTTAAACCGGGAATCGAACCCGCTACATTCGAATCGGGAATCCAACCCGCTAATGTATGATATCACATAGCTAAAATTCATTGGCCGTGTGGTGACGGCAATAAGAATACATTTGTCACCACCTCAACTCCTGCGGGTGTCGTAAGAGTCGACTAAAGGATTGAAGTGTCACTGAACATTATTTGATAAAAGATTGATGATGGGCAGCAGCGTCATGATAGTGGACAGTGGACACATTACTGCGATCGCCAATCCGCTTGCCCAGCGTGGCGATTATGGGCATTTGCTTCCTAATGCGTCCACACGCGTAATTAAAAGGAGAGGCCTAAATCCAGCAGTAGACTATCATAGGCTGATGATGATGATATGATGATAAATTTCATAAATCCTGAACTATTATACATAGATAGTCTTCTAGAAAGGTTCAAAATGGGGTTAAAATCCAAAAACCAAAAAAAATCACATACTGACTTTTGTAGCTGTGCCTACGTTATGTACGTATCATCATCATCATCATCATCATATCAGCCGAAAGACGTCCACTGCTGAACATAGGCCTCCCCCAAAGATTGCCACGTATGCTTGCAAATATTGTAACGATTAATTGAACCAGATTTTGGTGGGCCGATTGTGGTGAGAGGAGAAGTATGCTTACTTAACTTCGATAACAATACAATAGATGAACCTGACCGGATGAAGAATTGAAAGGTATCTATAGGCCCAATTGAGCTGCAGTTTAGTATGCCTTTGGTGACAAAACTACTGTAAGGTGTAAAAGTGCGGGTTTGATGAGGAGCTGGAGGATGATCATAATATACTGTATGATTATTATTACATCTTATTGTACTTTTGTTCGGTTCATTCTTAGAAATCGATGAATAGCAGAAAGCTGTGTCCTTACACATTGTCTGAGGCGGGTTTCATTTGCCAGAGGAATTCCGTTGCCCCATTTAATGGGGTAGACTCGTTGACCGCGTTTCATTAGTAGGATCGCTTGCTCTAAAACAATAAATCGTCCATTAATTCTATAATTCATTTAAAAAATTTAATAGGACGATTTAAAGTGTCCATAATGTAGCCAAAATGACAAAAACGGAAACCTTATAGATTCGTCATGGCCGTCTGTCATAGACGATTTACTCTCAAACTGTGAGTACTACTAGAATAGGAGATCTGGCTTCAGGGGTAATTCCGCCAAAAACCAAGTACATTTTTTTTAGGTCATCTTCCGCGTCTTTTTAACCGACTTCAAAAAGGAGGAGGTTTACAATTCGACGAAATCTTTTTTTTTAACCGACTTCAAAAAGGAGGAGGTTTACAATTCGACGAAATCTTTTTTTTTTTTATGTATGTTCCCCGATTGCTCGAAGACGCGTGGACCGATTTGGAAAATTCTTTTTTTGTTTGAAAGGGTATACCTTCTAGTTGGTCCCATTGTCGTCGGGTCCAGATCTGATGATGGGATCCTGGAGAAACCGAGGGAACTCTTCAAATATTGTAGGCACACATGATATTTTTCATTTATTTTCGAAAGCCAATCAAGTATTTGCGTCTAGTGATGAACGTCTTAAGTCGGTGAGCTGATAATGGAAGGTACAACTCCTTAGAGATTAGGAGTTGGGCAATAATTCTTTAAATATAACACGTTCCATGTTTTTTGGAAGCTATTCCAGTATTTGCCTTTAGGTGGTCATAGGCTCATGTTGGTGAGCTGATGATGGAAGGTACAACTCCTTAACGATTAGGAGTTAGAGGATAATTCTTTAAATATAAGATATAACATGTATTTTGGAAGCTATTCCAGTATTTGCCTTTAGGTGGTCATAGGCTCATGTTGGTGAGCTGATGATGGAAGGTACAACTCCTTAACGATTAGGAGTTAGAGGATAATTCTTTAAATATAACATATTACATGTATTTTGGAATCTATTCAAGTATTTGCCTTTAGGTAGTCATAGGCTCATGTTGTTGAGCTGATGATGGAAGGTACAACTCCTTAGCGATTAGGAGTTGGGCAATAATTCTTTAAATATAACATATTACATGTATTTTGGAAGCTATTCAAGTATTTGCCTTTAGATAGTCATAGGCTCATGTTGGTGAGCTGATGATGGAAGGTACAACTCCTTAGCGATTAGGAGTTGGGCAATAATTCTTTAAATGCAACATATTTCATGTTTTTTTAAAGCTATTCGAGTATTTGCTTTTAGGTGGTCATAGGCTCATGTTGGTGAGCTGATGATGGAAGGTACAACTCCTTAGCGATTAGGAATTGGGCAATAATTCTTTAAATACAATATATTTCATGTTTTTTTAAAGCTATTCAAGTATTTGCCTTTAGGTGGTCATAGGCTCATGTTGGTGAGCTGATGATGGAAGGTACAACTCTTTAACGATTAGGAGTTGGAGGATAATTCTCACTAAGAGGAATACTAACTCAAGTCATTAAAAGCCCCAGCCTACGCGGTCGGGCTTCTAACTCTCTCGTTGGTAATACCGTACTTACCTCCCTAGATGCACAATGTACTGTTACTGAACCTATTTTATATTTATACTATACTAAAAAGCAAAAAATAAAATATTTTAAAAATAAAAATTAAACCGCCTTCAAAAATACGCTGGAACTAAAAAGTGCAAAATAATTTTGGTTCCTACCACTTAGGATTTCCTACCCAAACCTTTAAACCTTTTACCCTATTCATTGAAATAAAATATGATTCCTAGGTACCCCACTGATCTCAGTGAAGTCGGTACTTGGCATCAAAAAAAGTTTATCAAAAATGACAATTTTCTCGCAACCTTTATATTTTTACCAAAATCAGTAAACGCCAATTTTCATTAATTTAAAATCGAGGAAGGTCTTATAAGACCATTTTCGCGTAGCTACTCTGGATCTGGTAGCTGCTCACTGACCCAAAAATAATTTCCACCCTGTCTGTACACGGTGTAACGTCAGCATTCCGAAAGATTTTAATGCTGGATTCCTGACCATATTTAGAGTCTTTAATGTTATATAAAATTTCCTGGATTCGGCTTGGTTTCAGAGATAATCAACCTTTTTTCGAAATAAGTTTTTCGACGTAACTCGTCATTTAACTTCTTTTGGATTACAATGCTATCACAATGTGTTCTAATATTACCACACCTTTTGCCTGACAATCAAAAAATACGAATAGACTTGACGAAATAACCTCTACCTAAAAAAAAACAATTGAAATAAATAATTTAAACAAATTGTTGTTATGATAGTACTGGAAATGTTAAAAAGTATTCAAATCGGCCTAAAAAAAAAAGAAAAAAAAATGTTTTTTGGTGGAATTGACATTATTAGGTCTCATAATATTTTTTGTTTATTTTGATGTCTAGAATGCATAGTTAAAATCTTTCGCAATGCTCGCGTAACACCGTGCATATTATATACCTATAAAAAAATAATACTTATACCTGCAAATGGAAATAATAGGGGTTTATATACCTACCATTTGCGGGTTGTAACGCACATACCTTATTTTATTTCTTGGTATAGACGACGTCAGTGTTCGTTTATTTCTTTTGTTTCCCATTTGAACAAAGCTGAAAACTTAGGAAAAAAGTGTTAAAAAATCATAAGAAATCAAAAGACTTCACTCAAGAAAGACCAACCAACCGAATGAAATAATAGTAAAGGGTCATTCCAGGTGAAATCAACAAATTGGGTGTGTTGCATGGTTTCTGATTTGAATGAAAAAAAATGAGGATATACTTCATGGTGGCAGAAGTGCTTAACCACCATCAGTTTTCTTTTTTCCTTCCTTCCTTCCATCCTTTAGTTTCCAAGTTTTGCCCTTTCAAAATTCAGAGTGGGGTCATTGAATTCGTGCTTGTGGAAAAACAGATATAACTTTTTTTATATAAAAGGTAACGAAATAATTACTTACCGTGTTCATCTTGTAAAATAAATATAAATGTGTTAGAAGAACTACTTGTAATAGAAAAATATAAATGAAAAATGAATATGACCTTAAACTTTTAAATGCCAATGAATTCAATGAGAAATTTTTTAATTAAATCCAGGCGATTGAAATTGACTGTATATGTATACACCATGCCTGTTAATGAACCGAAAAAAAATTACCACGTATTTCTAACTGCGTTTACAAAATATATTGACATAGTAATAATTATTTCATTTCGTTACTTCTTATAGAAAAAAATTAGGTCGGATTTTGTACAAGCAGGAATTTGACCCCACTCTTAACTTTGAATGGGCAAAACTTGGAAATTAAAAGATAAAAAAGAAAACTGGTGGTGGTTCAGCACTTCTGATACCATGAAGTATATCCTCAATTTTTTCATTCAAATCAGAAACTTTCTCCTGTTCCTCGCTATAGTGGGGGAAAAGTTACTGTTTTGGAGTAATTGCAGGAGTAATTAATTAAAATACGGTGATCGCTTAGAATACGTGTACTGTCTTACTTGACATGAATAGGAAGAAGAAAATATAAAGGCGCCTTACAAAATAATCATAGCAATAGTATACTACATCCTGGAAAGAGTAAACAAGTAGGCGTAATTTTAACATGCCCCCGGGGTTGAAAGGATTCCTTTCAAGCAGACTCGTCAGCCGCGAAGAGTGGGCAGATCTTGCTGAAGGCTCGTCGAACGATTCCTCCAGCCGTTTTCACATCAGCCACTCGAGATATTCCATCCAGTCCAGGGCGAATGGCAACAACGCGTCCAAGTCTCCACTTCAATGGAGGGAGGTTGTCCTCCTTTAGGACGACCAGGGTGTTCACCTTCAGTGAGTCATGGTTGAGCCTCCATTTGACTCGATGCTGCAGTTCCGGGATATACTCCTTGGTCCACCGTGCCCAAAAGTGCTGACGCAGCTGTTCGATGCGATGGAATCGAGGAAGATGTTTGTAGGCATGGTCCTGCAGATCCTGTACCGGCATGGAGGTAAGTGGACGACCGACAAGAAAATGTCCTGGGGTGAGCGCAGAGAAATCGTCCGGGTGCGATGATAGGGGCGTGAGTGGTCGAGAGTTTAACACTGCTTCGATTTGGATGAGTGTGGTGTTAAGCTCTTCATACGTTAAATTACAATTGCCCAACACTCGCTGCAAATGATATTTAACCGACTTAACACCCGCCTCCCAAAGACCCCCAAAATGCGGTGCATACGCAGGCAGAAAATGGAATTTAATGTGGTCATTAGCTAAGGTCTCAGCCAAAGAGTTGCAGTTAGTTTTTAGGAATTTGCCAATTTCATTATAAGCTCCGACAAACGAAGTACCGTTATCAGAGTAAATGTTGTCCGGTTTTCCTCTTCTAGAAATAAAACGAGCCAATGCTAACAAGTATGTTTTACTAGACAAGTCTCCCACCAATTCTATATGAATTGCCTTGGTCGTAAAACAGATAAAGATGGCAATGTACACTTTAACTAGTGCACAACCACGACCTTGACGGCTGGCTGCCATCAGTGGACCCGCGTAGTCCACGCCCACATTCCTAAATGGATGACCTCCAGGTGACAACCGAGAATCAGGTAAATTGCCCATAAGTGGAGCAATCACTGCACCTTTCATGATTTTGCATCGCACACATTGGTGATAGCAAGCCTTTGCCAGATTACGACCTCCGATCGGCCAGTAGGTTTCTTTTATGGTTGCTAACAACAACTGAGGCGGTGCATGAAGGAGCCGTTTATGTTCATTATCAAATAACAATTTTGTGAACCGATGAGTGGACTGTAAAATAATGGGATATTTTTTCTCGTAGGAAAATACTGAATTAGAAAGACGGCCCCCCACCCGCATTAAATCATTGTTGTCTAGGAATGGGTTAAATTTTAGAAGATTACTCTTTTTAGATAGACTTTTTTTATTAAGCAATAAATTATATTCGGGAAATGATTCGCGTTGACTTGTTCTGATTAATAAATTCAATGATTTTTTTTAACTCGTCATGACTGAGAAATGTTGACGTTGATTGTTTACGACATTTCTCGATGAAACGAAGCGCGTATGCGATAGCACGTTTAAGCCGCGAAAGATTCGAAAAGCGATGGAAATCTATAAACGCCTCATGTTTAACGTCAACATGTAATGACACTTCAGGACGGGTTTCAGGCAGTTCATTGCAAGTTTTTGAATGCGGAGTCAAAGGCCACTGGGATACACCATTTTGTAAATAACTGGGACCTGACCACCATAAATCTAACGTGTGTAACACACTTGCATGCGATCCACGGGAAATTAAGTCCGCTGGATTGTGATCCGTCGGAACATGCCTCCAAGTACAACTGCCAGTAATTTCTAAAATGTCAGACACTCGATTTCTCACAAAGGGCTGTAACCTATTCGGCATCATCTTAAGCCAACCTAGCACTATCGTTGAGTCAGTCCAGAATGTCGTGCTTCTAATTTGAGCCCGGAGCGAGCTCATGACTTTCTCGTACAGACGAGCACCGACCAGGGCACCACACAACTCGAGCCTGGGTATAGTCGTAGGTTTAATAGGACTTACGCGACTTTTTGCGATCAATAATCGAACTAACACCTGACTGTTTTCGTCGACACTACGAACATACACACAGGCGCCATACGCTCGTTCAGACGCGTCCGAAAATATGTGCAAGTCTAGAAACACGTGTGAGTGGCAAATGACGTGACGAGGAATTTTAATATTATTAAGTGCAGATAAACTATTTAATAATTCCGTCCATTGTTTGGAGATTTCTGGTGACAGTTGTTCTTCCCATGAAAGTTTCTGAAGCCACAGCTGTTGCAACAGCATTTTCATGGTGATTACAAATGGAGATAGAAGCCCTAATGGGTCGAAGATTTGAGCAATCACTGATAACATGTCGCGTTTCGTGTTGCCTTTGGAAATTAGATTCCCAACTGGAAAATAAATCTCATCAGACTCAGAGTGCCAACCTAAGCCTAACGTTTTATTTGGCTCATTAGAACCTATATTTAAATTTACGCTCGGTTGAGTAGGTTCGAGTAAAAGGCGAGGCTCATTGGATTTCCATTTACGTAGGTTCATTCCTGCCATACCCAATGCTCCAGTCACTTCATGACGAATGTATTCAACCTCAGAGATCTCGTCTCCTCCGGTCAGCAGGTCGTCTACATAGAAATCGTGAAGGATGACTTGTTTAATCTTGTCATCTTCACAATCCAGGCCTATTTGCTTTAGACACCTGGTGGCTAGAAATGGGGCACTAGCTGTCCCGTAAGAGACAGTATTTAACTCGTGCACCCGCAGTGGGTCCGTCTCCGAGCTACGCCATAGAACCTTTTGGAGGTGTCGGTCATCAGGGTGCACCCATATCTGACGGTACATCTTCTCCACATCGGAAGCAATAATGTACCGGTGCTGCCTGAACCTAAGGAGAATGGATAGAAGGTCGTCCTGGACAGTGGGTCCGACCATCTGAATATCATTCAGACTGACACCTGAGGTGGATGGGCTACTGGCATTGAATACTACCCGAAGCTTTGTAGTAATGCTATTTCGTAAAATGCCATGATGTGGGATTACGTAACCCTTTTCCAGCTTCATAATAGGTCTGCCCTTCGACATATGACCTAATGCTTCATATTCTGCCATAAAATCAGAATATAAGCTTTTGAACGCCGGTTTAGTTTTAATTCTACGCTCTAACGACAGCATACAATGTTTTGCGCGATGAAGAGAATCACCTAAAACCTCTTCGCTTTGTTTTAAAGGAAGTTTCACACAAAACTTGCCGTCCGCTAGACGCGTAGTGTTTTTTACAAAATGATCTTCGCACATTTTTTCTTCAGGCGAAAAATGAGATGACTTATGGCTAACCTCTTCGAGCTGCCAAAACCGCATCAATTGGGTTTGAATATTGTCATCAAAATTTAAATCATTTTTGCCTGTATGTGGACGGAGGGACGCAAAACAGAATTTTATAATGGACGACGGTGCATGGCCACCATTTAACTGGCCTGAAACCAAAAAACCAAAGCGAGTTTCACAGAGTACCGGTTGTCCAATGCCTAGTCTGATGATACGTGATCCCAACACGTCCCAGAACACGTCAGCTCCCAATAATATATCAACAGCTGCGGGTTGATAAAAGTTAGGATCCGCCAGACAAATATCCGATGGTATATTTAACTTTGTTAAATCTAATTCACGCCACGGCATGTCATCAGTGATATATGGCAAAACAAAACAATTAATATTCATTGTAAAGGTGTCATCTAAAGACTTTATAGGAAATTGACACATTTTGCCTACGTCCGAATTAGACCTGTTTATGCCCTGAATCGAGTTATTTATGTTGTCTACAGGCAAATTTAATCTATTACACAATTCCTCAGTAATTATGCAAGAAGTACTTCCATTGTCGAAAATCGCGCGAACGACATGTTCCTTATTATTGCTATCGCAAATCTTTATTAATGCACTTGAAAGGAGAACATCTCGTTGCGATTTCTTACCTAAACGTGCAGATAATGTCGACATAGTGCCGGGTACAAAGTCATATGACCCGTTTCCTATGTTAGAAAGAGAAGCCGCAGGTGGCGCAGATGGTAATTGATTACCGGGATAAATCGATTTATTTGATTTAGTTGCATTTTCCTCCTCAGGGCGGCTGGTCGCGCAGTCGCCGCTCGGCCTATTCTTTGATTCCGCCACATGAATTAATGTATTATGCCTACGCTTACATAACTTGCATCCCGGCTTCTTGCAATGATTAGCATAATGCCCACCGCGCAAGCAATTATAGCAAACCTTTAAATTAGGTAATAACTCTAATCGCGCAGTGTTGCTGAGCGAGAGAAATTGTGAACAACTGATAAGATGATGGTCACCGCTGCATTTTGGACACTTAACGACAGTGCTTTGCTTATTATCTTGTACGGCAACCATCGCCTTCAGTTTCGGTGTGTTTTTGTGAGAAGTGTTAATTCGACTGGCAGTGTTACATGTTGACAGTTCCAACGTTTCCAATAAATCGGAACGATTTCGCATGAAAGTTAAGAACGCTTCGAGTGTAATCGGCTTATCTTTGTCCAATCGACCTTTAAACTCTTCCCATTCTCGATGCGACTTAGGATCTAACTTGTGTGACATAATGTAAATAAGTAAAGTATCCCATTGTTTTACGGGTTCACCGAGTGACTCTAAAGCGAGCAAGTTTTTGTTCAATTGGTCGACCATACGTTTCAATGAATATGAAGATTCCTTAGCGATGGCTTCGATGTTAAATATTGCTGAGACATGATTTTGTAGCAATAAGCGTTTATTATCGAAGCGATCACACAGGAGTTTCCATGCAGTATTATAATTTTTGGAACAGAATTCGACCGATTTAACGACTACTGCCGCTGAACCCTCCATTGACGATCGCAAATAGTGAAATTTATTTATTTCGTCAATGTCATCATTAGAATGAATTAAGCTTAGGAATGTGTCGTGGAACTCGAGCCAATTTTCATACGATCCTGAAAATTTAGGTAACTGTATAACGGGAAGCTTGACTAGTTTGTGATTGCTAGCACTGGAGTGACTAGCACGTTCGCTACCCTGGTCATCTTGCCTTTTAAATGTATTTAATATGTCTTGAGCCTTAGCAAGGATGCCATAGTACTGGGTTTCGAACTCAGTTCGCTCAGACAACTGTATAGCCATGCTTTCCGCCGAACATTCCAACTTTAACTGTACCTCGTCGTACTCACTAAATAATGTTTCCATTCTGCTAATTCTTAACTGCAACTCATTGGCGGCAACTGAGGTAAGTGATGAACCTTTTAATGCATTTACGTAATTCACAAAGTTAGTCAGCCGACCTTTGTAGCTGCCACGTTTTTTTATTAATTCTTTTTCTTCACTCATTTTGGAAGGCGTGTGTTGCAGTCAACTGAAATGTTATACAATACAAGTTTTAACTCAAGTATATAAGTATCTAGAATGAAATCACAATTGTTACCTAGGATTAAATACCTATTTTATTTTAGCAGTAAGTGTATATAGGTTAAATTTTATTATATTTACTTACTTTAAATTTATACAACAATAATTAAGGACTGATTGTGAATAATAGCGGTAGCTTATTCATTAAATTCACAATAAAATTTTAACTATAGTTTCCTTTAACACCTGGTTAACTGTCGAGTAAATTAATGATTGAAAACTCCACAATTCGTAAATAAATTAGTTAATTGAGTGCCTGAGCAAATATTAATAACAAATTAATATGAATTAACTAAATACGAACAGAAATTAACGTGAAATTATAATCTGACGTAACACAGGTTAACCTAACGTTTAGGTATGGTTATAAAGTTAAATGATAAGAAGACAATACTAACCGTATTACATGTTATCCTTATACCTAATTACTACCTGTAAAACGAGTGATGGGTGAAAATTAAGAATAAATGAAGGCTTAACACTGTCTTCAATTCCGTGTTCACATGAGGGCACAAAGTCCGCTGGTTCCTTGCCCACGTATACGATCTTGTGCTCTTGCAGGACGAATCTCTTAATTATTTTCACTCTTTCGCTCCTTTTAATAATTGTGACTGGATATTAACGCTTAATCTTCAGTCCGGTTCGTTCTAGGACCATGTTTTGGAGTAATTGCAGGAGTAATTAATTAAAATACGGTGATCGCTTAGAATACGTGTACTGTCTTACTTGACATGAATAGGAAGAAGAAAATATAAAGGCGCCTTACAAAATAATCATAGCAATAGTATACTACATCCCGGAAAGAGTAAACAAGTAGGCGTAATTTTAACAGTTACACACGGGTGCAAATGTATTTTACTTCTCTTAAGTTAAAACACTTGCTTTGCTACGCTCAGGTTTCTATTTTAAAACCACTCGCTTCGCTCGTGGTTCAACTATGGAATCCTTTCGCTTGCTCGTGTTTCAATTTCATGCTCGCGGGTAAAATACAACTTTGCACCCTTGTATAACAAATAACTATTTCTTTATAGAAGATTGATGATGAGCAGCAGCAGCACAGCGTCGTCACAGTGGACAAATTACTGCAATCGCCAACCCTTTTGCCCAGCTTGGCGATTATGGGCATTTACCTCCTAATGCTGCAATACGCATAGTTAACAGGATCACCTTGTATATTATTCTATCAATTTATCGGCTGGATTAATATGTACACATTTCAGTTGCAAATTTCTAAATCTAACGGTCACTCAGTTATGCTGCGGATAGACAGACAGATAGACAGACAGACAGACAGACATAGCGAAACTATAAGGGTTCCTAGTTTACTACGGAACCCTAAAATCTCGTGTCGATTTAAAACACTCCTTTCAGTCGTGTTTTATTTTATCGCCAACAATTATTTTTTTCACACTTGTATCGTAATGTCATCATCATCATCCATCATCATCATCATCATATCAGCCGAAAGACGTCCACTGCTGAACATAGGCCTCTCCCAAAGATTGCCACAATGACCGATCCTGCGTCACCCGCATCCAGCGGACCCTGGGGCAAGAAAACCTAGCGGTTAATTCCGAAAACCTTAACTTACAAAAAAAACTCTCTTTTGTAACCCGATTTTTTTTTTGACCTATTCAACAATACCCCATACTATAAGATTACAGCAAAATAAAAAAACATCCCGACTTTACTTATAGGGGAGGTGCCTGAATATTTTTTAATATATTTTATTCTACCTCTTTTTCGGTGTGACTGATATGGAGGTGTACCTGTACCAAATTGCAAATTTCTTATACTATACGGCCTATGAGCTATGCTGCGGATAGACAGACGGAGAGACGGACAGACGGACATGGCGAAACTATAAGGGTTCCTCGTTTACCACGTAACCCTAAAAAGGTTGGAATTAATTTTGGGTCTATATCGGGTGGCATAATTTTTTTATATCGAATAATTTGTCGCCTACCAACTTTACGCCGAAAAATTAATGGCCTAAATTGTTACTCATAATATATATAGGTATTTTGTCGAGTTTTGCCGAAATTGTTGATCCTAACTTGGTTGTTCCTAAATATCGTTTGTCCTAATGATTTTCGTGTCTAATGTGTATGTATCGAATAATAATTGTGCATAATTGTGATGGTCCTACTATTTAATGTACTAATACTAACTACTATAACCGAACGACCTTTTAAAAAAAAAATCCTTAAACTTAACCCTCCCTTAAACCACCCAACCCTGTTGTCCAAAGAATTTTAGTCATCAGACCTAGGAACCGGTCGACGAAGCCCCGCTGCGCGGGACTTCTATTTCTGATCTAAGGGATAAAAGGTACCTAACGAACCTATCCAGGTTAGAGTAGGGGAGGTGCAGATTCATTATTTTCTAATACAGGGGGCTTAGCCCCCGAGCCCCCCTTGTGGGGCGCTTCGCTCCCCCGTCGCCCCTTTTTCGGGTTTACAAGAATGAGAATGGATAAACAATTGATTAAAAATACTTAAGTATTTTATAGACTAAACCTTTCTCTCCGCCTTTCCTAGAAACCTAACCATTCCAAGTCGGTTTTACCCTGGCTTATCATCATCATCATCATCATCATCGTCATCAGCCTATGATAGTCCACTGCTGGACGTAGGACTCTCCTATTAACTATGCGTATAGACGCAATAGGAGGTAAATGCCCATAATCGCCACGCTGGGCAAGCGGATTGGCGATCGCAGTAATGTGTCCACTATGATGACGCTGCTGCCCATCATCAATCTTTTATCAAATAATGGTCAATGACACTTCAATCCCTTAGTCGACTCTTACGACACCCGCAGGAGGAGTTGCGGTGGTGATAAATGTATTCTTACTGCCGTCACCACACAGCCATCTTACTGCCGTCACCACACAGCCTGGCTTATTACTTGAACATTATTTTAAATCATTCACCATATTGTTAATATGCTTTTTTCAATGAAATTTTGGACATAACAATTGTAGACGCAAAGAAAATTTACTGTTTGAGCAGTAGGAAACAATGAACATTATGATTATTAAGCTTTAGGTGATTCGACGTTCGAGTAATCAATATTAGGATAAATATAGTGTAGGTGTTTTAAATGTGTATGCGCAAAATAAAGTAGGCTAAACGAGTAGTATGCCATTTAACACAATGCCAAACATTCTCGGCCAAAAAATTTTAGGACAATCGACGTTATGCGACACGTCAGGCACCCCTTAATTTTATCTTAAAAATGTACTCTTCAGACAAAGTTTCGGTTTAAAGACATTTTTTTTGTACACTTGTTTGACGGTGAACACTGTCACCGGCGTCGAAAGTGTTAAGGGATCAATATTTAAAAATACCGCCGAAATCGATTTGTCTTATTTTTTATCAGCAGTTGGAATACGACGTATCAAGTCGCTATCTTTCAAATCACACTATTTCCATACAAACTTTCAACTACCTCTTAACCACGTTAGGCTTTAAATTTTATAAAATGGTTTCTGATTTTGTATACAAATAATTATATAAGTAACCTTCTGTAAAGATGCCATCTTTCTAGCGCTAGTAATTTACACTAAATTTATTGTCTACCTTAGTCTCCTTAAACAAAATCTACACCCCTACTTAACCCTCTCAATCATGAAATTTCCCTGCACTCTGATATATTATTGCTTTTTTCGTATTTTACTTAGTAAATCTCCTACAATGTTTAAGGTCTCCAATCGTAACTTTGCATCCCCTTGTTATAAAAATAATTTTATAGGAATTGTCATAGCTTTAAGTTAAACTTCAACCCAATAAAAATTGTAATCCCCTTTTAACCTTTAAGAAATGATTAAATTAAATTTCTTGTACTCTTATAAAATACCTTATTAATACTAAAGTTTCAAGTTCCTAAATTAAAATAAATTTGGATCCCACCTTTGCACTCTTATCTTACCAGAAATAATTATATAAGTAACCTTCTGTAAAAATGCCATCTTTCTTGCCCTAGTAATTTACACTAAATTTATAATCTACCTTAGTCTCCTTAAACAAAATCTACACCCCTACTTAACCCTCTCAACCATGAAATTTCCCTACTCTCTGATATATTATTGCTTTTTTCGTATTTTACTTAGTAAATCTCTTACAATGTTTTAGGTATCCAATTGTAAATTTGCATTCCCCTGTTATAAAATACTTTTATAGGGATTATTATAGCTTTAAGTTAAACTTCAACCCAATAAAAATTCTAATCCCCTTTTAACCTTTAAGAAATGATTAAATTACATTTCTTGTACCCTTGTAAAATACCTTATTAATACTAAAGTTTCAAGTTTCTAAATTAAAATAAATTTGGATCCCACCTTTGCACTCTTATCTTACCAGAAATAAAATATTTTAAAATAAAAATAAAACCGCCTTCAAAAATTAGCCCAAACTAAAAAGTCAAAATTAATTTTAGTTCCTACTTCTTAGGATTTCCTACCCAAACCTTTAAACCTTTTACCCTATTAATTGAAATAAAATATTATGGCTAGGTATCCTACAGATTTCTTAGAAGTCGGTGCCAAGCCAAATACGTTCATTCAGGTATACATTAGATAGAGCTTTGTAACTTACTGTCACTCCGATTATGATTTTATCAACAGAATGGTCTACTTCAGTCATTTTGATGAAAGCATAACCGGAGTGACAGTAAGTTACAAAGCTCTAGCCTCTATCAAATACAGTCATATACTCGCGAAGAGAACATATTTGGCTTGGCACCGACTTCTAAGAAATCTGTAGGATACCTAGCCATAATATTTTATTTCAATTAATAGGGTAAAAGGTTTAAAGGTTTGGGTAGGAAATCCTAAGAAGTAGGAACTAAAATTAATTTTGACTTTTTAGATTGGGCTAATTTTTGAAGGCGGTTTTATTTTTATTTTAAAATATTTTATTTTTTGCTTTTTAGTAGTGTAAAATCGTTATTTAGTATGCTCTTAATACTTATAAATAGAATGTACTGCACTGTAATAGGCCAGAAAACCTGAACTGGATACCTTAAATATTCAAAGAATTATCCCATTATCAAAGAGATATACATTGTATCATCAGCAAGTATGAATAATTTCAAAGATTATAGGTAACAGCCTTAGCATGCCTATATTATTTAAAGAATCACTTACCGCTAACCAACATGTCATAACTACTAAGCAAACACTTAAATAGATCTCGAAAATGTATGACAGTTGTTATATTCAAAGAATTATCCTCCAACTCCTAATCGTTAAGGAGTTATGCCTTTCGTCATCAGCTCACCAACATGAGACTATGACCACCTAAAGGCAAATACTCAAATAGCTTCCAAAATACATGAACTGTGTTATATTTAAAGAATTATCCCCCAACTCCTAATTTCTAAGGAGTTGTACCTTCCATCATCAGCTCACCGACATGAAAGGATGACCACCTAAACGCAAATACTCGAATAGCTTCCAAAATACATGAATTATGTTATATTTAAGGAATTGTCTCCCAACTCCTAATCTCTAAGGAGTTGTACCTTTCATCATCAGCTCACCAACATAAAAGGATGACCACCTAAAGGGAAATACTAAAATAGCTTCTAAAATACACGAAATATGTTATACTTAAAGAATTATCCCCCAACTCCTAATTGCTAAGGAGTTGTACCTTCCATCATCAGATCACCAACTTAAAACGTTCATGACTAGACGCAAATACTTGATTAGTCTTCGAAAATAAATGAAAAATGTCATATGTGCCTACAACATTTGAAGAGTTCCCTCGATTTCTCCAGGATCCCATCATCAGATCTGGATACGGTGACAATGGGACCAACTAGAAGGTATACCCTTTCAAACAAAAAAAGAATTTTTCAAATCGGTCCACGCGTCTTCGAGTATTCGGGGAACATACATAAAAAAAAAAAAAAGATTTCGACGAATTGTATACCTCCTCCTTTTTTGAAGTCGGTTAAAAAAACAGCTTATACACGAAGTTTGACATTGTCATTCAAATGAACAATAAATCGAGTCTCTAATTGTTTAAAGTGCATTCATCCTTACTTGTCTTATCATGTAAACAAACACTTTCTGAAAACATTATCACACTTTTCTCTGCAATTACACAATAATCATCACGTAAAATGTTGTTGCATACTTAAAAAAACTCGCAAAGTATTATAATCACTCAAAAAAGCACTGACAAATATCATTTCTGTAAAGATTTTCGTCAATAAACGCTGTTGCGGTCGGATAACCCTCATGAAAGCGTTAATAGACGTTCGAACACGGTCCACTCCGCACCGCGAACTTGGTCCGCTCCGTACCAAATTCGATGGTGTGTTCAGCGGTCCGCCGACATTATTATTATTATTGACGGTGCGGTCGGTTCGATGGTTTTCCCCACAGGATTTGGTGCGGTCCGCACCAAGTTCGCTCGTGTGGACGGCGCCACCGCACCGTACAGCGCTTACTTGTTGGTAATTAATTAAAAGTAAACAAACAATTCGTAAATTTTGTGCAATATGCAATGCATATTCACAAACAAAGTCATTCATTCGTTCATTCATTCATTCAATGCAACACGGAAGTTACCTCTTACCTACATGTATCCTAGGTACCTACTCGTAATGTAGGCACGAGGTTAAATAAAAACATTAAAATGTATGCAAGGTACCTACGTCATTTTTGCGTTACTATTAAGAACAAGAATTCCCTCGGTTCACCAAGGAGCAGTTCATGACAGCCTTCGTTACCCTTCTTCCACTGACGACAACGACTGCGACTGGTCTGGTGACGTGATATGATTAAATCTTGTTATCCACATTGTAATCCACACTCCTTTTTTTATACTTT
>JALPQI010007807.1:0-48690 GCA_025490895.1 Thaumatotibia leucotreta | reverse complement strand
TAACAAAATAGAAAATTCATTCGCACGTGTATTTCTGTTTTCAAATGAGCTAATCGGTTGTAAATATAGGACAGTAATGTTTTCCAAACGGACGGTGATATAATTAACATTTCCCATACATGCGTCAATGAAACGTATTTATGTATCTATGACTTCATACACTTTTGTTTTTATAAAAGTGCCAAGATAGCTAGAAACTAGAAAACGAATATTCATTTTATTGTAGGTATCATACAGACGC
Source organism: Thaumatotibia leucotreta (assembly GCA_025490895.1). Classification (NCBI taxonomy): domain Eukaryota; kingdom Metazoa; phylum Arthropoda; class Insecta; order Lepidoptera; family Tortricidae; genus Thaumatotibia; species Thaumatotibia leucotreta. The sequence goes on along the minus strand of JALPQI010007807.1, from coordinate 48,449 downwards.
CATGAGATATATAGGAGCGGCAAGGCTAATACTCGGGGCCACAAGCTGCCCTGCGGTTATTATTATTATTATGACCTGTCACTTAATGTAACTAATTTAAAAAATGCCCATTATTCATTTGGTATAAAAATGTTAATTTAGCCGATTATCGTCGCATGGAAATTCCAGCTCCCAGATTTCTTAATTTTTGGGAGATGCTTCTAGATTTCATTGTATGCATGTTACCCCGACAGGCACTCGAATTCTAATAAACACTAATAGAGGTAGGTACTGACCAGAATTGGCACACACCTATACCTATAAGGTAAATTTATTTATGCAGAGTATTCAACTAGAAACCATTTGACCTCTTTCAGACTCCATTCTGCTGTTGTATAGCAATTTTGAAGTCTTGCTCAATAATTATACCTTACTTTACTTACCTCCTTGAAAAACGTGATCCACGATCTCGCCTTCGCACACTTATAAATCTAAATATGAATGAAACCGTTGTACGGAGAATATTTCTAGATACTATATCTGTGAGTACACCAGGACCTGTGAAACTCTGTTCTCTTTGCAATAAGGGCTATTTCAGTTGGTGATTGTTTTGACACGTGGCTGTCTGTATGGTTGTGTCATCAATTATATGTATACATATTTCGCCTTATTTTAGAGGAATAAGGTTAAAAATACGATACATGATAATTTACATCTACAGTACAGTCAAGGGCATAAATATGTATCCATCCTCTTACCTTATGCCGTCGATGTAAGGTTGAAAAGCTGTTGCATATTTTTGCTTGTGATCGAACAAGTGCTGAAACTTCGTACGTATGAAGACTATGAGGGCTATTTCTAGAGCATTCACGTCGTTGATATGTTCCATGCATTAAACAACTGTTAAACGAACTCTTTACTATCTTTGATGAATTTATGTGATGTGGAAGGTCAATGTGGTGCACTCAGTTGTGTGAGCGGTAGAGTTTTTACATACGCTCAGAAAGTGCTCTTTTTAAGGGTAAACAAATGTATGTTACTATATTTTTGTTAATAAATGATTTGAATTTAATACAACAAAAAAAAACAAATACACAGAATGTGATACTTTTCCGCACTTGTACAGGAATTAATTTTCATAGTACTTCTCCGGCCTGGTTGGTACTTGGTACTGCCGAGATAGTTTGGTTTTCCTTGCATAATGCAATGTAAAATGTTTTATAAATACACATTTTTTTTTTATATGAAATAGGCTTACTCATGGCCACAGACTAGCCAAGGGCAGAGACGTGGCCTACGATGGAGTGAGTTTGCCCAGAAGGTGCCTATTCACCTTGAATGTTGAAATGTAGGCTTTTTTCAGGTTGCCAGGACGAGTGTCAGTGACTATAGAACACGAGCGAAACGAGGGTTTTACAACTGACAACTTTTCGCACTTTTTGTCATAAATAACTATTTTATAAATATTAAGCTCGTGAAAACAGAAAATAGTAATGTATGAAAATACGGAATTCGAACACAATTTAAGAACTGATCGTACGCTGTGATTAAATAACAAACTGAGTCATTGCCAGTACAAAATAAACATTAAGTAACTGATTGCTTTATCTGATTAGACTAAGTACGAGAATTCCTCGAATGGACTGACTGAAATATCACTTGAACTTTTCCTCAATTATAAACACTTCATTTTTAACCAACTTCAAAAAACGAGCAAGTTTTTAATTCTCCTGTTTTTTTTTGTATGTTACTCAATATCTACGAGAATATTGAAACATTTTTTTTTAATGGAACCCCTTTAACCCCGATATGATTTCGTTGGCACCAAGTCAGGATCTGATGATGGAATCTTGGAGAAATCGGTAGAAATCCGTTTTTTTTAAATTTAGTGATTATGTAAAAGCTGAATTCCCGAAGTATTCTTGTTTTAACACAGTTTGATAAAAAATTGAGAGACTTTTTGGCGGGGAGGCCCTTAAGGATTACACTTCGACCCGTTTAGATGTCAGTGTAATAAACGGTCTCACTTTGTCGCTTGTTATGAGGACGGAATTTGTTTATGATTTAAGGATCAACTGCCTTTTCGTCATCACTTTAATGTACTGTAATGATAATATGGATTAAGAAAGTACTTTTAAGCCGAACAGTTACGAAGTATCACTTGGCCTCTTTGCTTGATTATATTCGCTGTGCCATTTGTAATCCTGTAAAGAATTTAATACCCAGCGTTCATGATTGCTCAATCTGGTCTACATTAACAAATTGCGAACGACATGCGATTTAGACGTCGCCATATTCGTTGACGTGATTGTGCTGTAACTTATATGACGTATGATTAAGCCAATATGCCATTACTTATAATTGGCGAGCACATAAGGCGTTGGGGTTTATAAAACATTCGCTTATGGCAATCTAAGTGTCCAAAGCTTGGTTCAATATATGGAAGCGGTTCAATAAATCTTCTGTAAGAAAAATCGCAATAGGTACCACTGGCATTTATGCTTCAGAAGCGGAGCAGAAATGTTGCCAATTGTAAAAAGTGTCGCAGCAATGCCAGATGGTCTATAAGGTCCTACGGGTCTATACGATCCTATAAGATCCTAATTTGACAACGTCCAAAATGGTCTTTGACACTCTTTTTGTATTTTTTTTTCGTACCAATATCATTAAGACTTGAGTGCCAAAGAGGCTGGAACCAGGAACTCACGACCATTCCCTATTTTTGTCGAATTAAGGGTTAATCAAAGTTAAGTCTCCGTATGTCTGGCCTTACCTACCCGTTATTACAGTTTTGTGGATTTACCCCAATTGACATTTTTGATAATGATAAAACATATTGTTAAATTTAAACTTTCGTGAGACACAATTAATAACTATAAAATAACTTAGTAGCGAATAAATCATATTGTTTCAAAATCAGCAATGGACAATCTCGGTTTACACAAAGAAACTTTTAATTGAATTGATTTGAAAAAGTTTCGACTTTCTAATGTAAATAAAGGATTGATTGATATTTTTTTATTACTGCTTTATATATTAAATGCCTTACCGCTACAGTTTACCAGAACAACTTTATCACCTCAGATAATCCTGATTCACCTTTTATTTCTAATAATATAATGTTAACCAATTACTAATTCTAAGATTATAATCTATATTTACTATTACTAATAATAATAAAAAGAATAAATACTTAATCATCTAATTAACACAAGTATCATGATAACGTCATGTGCCTCAAGACATTATAATCTCTATCTGTGCTACAAACATCAAAAACTTAGTGTCCATGCTTAAATAATAATAAAATTCAGCCTTCGTAGCTTACTTGACAAAATAGAAAGGTATAGCAGTAACTTGATAATTTTATTACAGCCATAAAATTCCCGCTTATACCACATCACCATTAGCATTTCGATATTGCAAATGTTTTGTCCGCAACGCGAATGCATCTACGCGGGAGGCTCGACAAAGCACATACTCATCACTATCCTTGCAAATTATTATCATAACCGCGTATGCTATTCGTGAACTTGTAACCTTCAGAACAGAGCTGGTTTTCGTCTGGCTGGCAGCAACATTGAGCAACACTAGAATAATCAGTTCTTGTCTTTGTCCCGTAATGTTCGAGACTTTAATTAATCGTTTTATTGCCTAGCGTGAAACGGCATGCTTCTCATTAGCAGCCACTTTTAAAGATCTCAAGTAGAGTCTTCGGATTTTTGAACGGAATCTTACAAAAAATATCTTACTTGAAATATTCGAATTAACTGTGTAATAAATTTACAAATGGGGCTGTAGATTTTGCGAAAAAGTAGTTACAATAGCATTACCACCATATTCGTAAACGTCTACTAACTTAGCCTAGCCGAGAGGATGACCGAAAGAAACATACTATACTTGTTGGCTTGCTAAATCAGGAGAAGTTTATGAAAACGGGGGTTAGTTAATGGGTAGACCCTTTAAAATCCGTCAAACCGTCCACTTAGGTGAAAAAAAAACATTCTCATTTCCTTGGTTGCGTCAAAACCACCTACTTTTTCTTCGAGTTTCGATCTAGTCCTGTTACTCCATTTTATATTTGGTTTTCACTGAATCCATTGCCATCTCCATAATTTGTATCGTCTTTGAAAAGTAAAAGATTACGTGACTAATGATCCATCATTCTGCCGCGGACAGAGAATAGGGAATAATGAAGAAACTGTCACGCCAAAGTCTGAGTGCCCATTTATTAAAATTTGGTCACGGACGTTGCCGCTTCTTTATCACGTAAACCCCGGTGACATGATTTTATGCTTGGTGGCTTGAGCAGAACTGGATCTAGGAAAATGCTAGTCCAAATCCAAAAATCCTTCAGGCGTTCAAAATAAACAAATAAAGATCGTTACATTACAAAATCTAATAGGATGAGACTTGAGCCGAAGAATCCGTGAGCGACCCGTTAAGCTCTGGTAAACCTACCGACACTTATGTATAACAAGCTCCTTCCACATGTAATTCTTCAAGTAGTTCCTAGTTTTCACATATGCAAGGATCTAATCTAATGAATAAGTGATTCATTTCACGATACTATAAAAACGACCAGCATATGCACTCCATTCTCGATATTAATAGCCCATACAATGAGTCACATCCACTGATGTACACTACAAGCCTCAGCTCGATAAATAAACCTCATTGGCCTTTAACAGGCGTCTAAACTTTCCAACTAACTCAACAAAGGACATGTCAGCACGACTCACGCTTCGTCCATATGTCCGAGCCTTATAAGGCGATGTTTTAGCCATTTAACCAGCCATATGCCACAACACGTTGAGTAATGCACAAGATGGTGTAGAATTGATTAACTGTAAACGGCTTTGGTACGCAATCAGTGCTCATTGAGGTCTTTAGGCTCGTTTTTTCGGAGTTTCTGGGCTCGACACGGACTCTGTGGCTCCTGTGTGCTTTGAATATTGCATTCCGATTAGTAATTGCAGGTCTGGTGTCGATTTCAAGATGTAAATTGAAGTGTTGATCGGATTTATTATCGTTGGCCGGGGAAGGCAAACCATAATATTTTCTAGTTCAGGAACCTTATAAAATTGCGTCAAATTACCACAGGCTTGCAAAACTTAATTGTGTGTTAGGTACGAACATTTTCCGGCAGTATTTTTGGACTGAAGAAAAGAAATCGAAGGACTATGAGTCCGTGAGATTATTCGGATCTCATTGTTCTGCTCATACTTGCGCGCATCTTCGGTGTTTGGAAAGCAGCTTCCTCACACTCCTCCAATAAAATAGGAATATTTTTCGTCCCCGTAACTGCCTAGATATTATCGACAACGCAAATGTGGCATACCTGCCACAGTAACTACATAGGTGAAATTTTCTGCCACCATGGTATGAACAAGCTTTATAAAAGTAAGTTTACGTACACACTGAATTGTCTGATTACAGTGATTAGTGTGATTACCCCACTGAAACCATTTTCGAAGGCCTTTCAAATCCATATAAGGCGACCGTCTCTATCTTAACACCATATCAAACATGTCCAAAACGATTTGAGAGATTATCGCGCTTGCGATTAAAAGTTACCACAATTACGCACGGCAGTTCGCACAGAGTCACCCGGCTTGCGTAACCCTGCCATACCTTAAATGGCATAAGTCGAGGGACCTTCGAGAAGTGGGTCGACGGTATTGCCATCTGGTTGGACTGGACAGGACACGAGGCGGTGACGTGTGATCGCCGTAACGGTACTCGCCGCCCGGCCATCGGTTAATGATTGAAAAATTCTTCAGGAATGCTGTCAGAAGGGTCAGCATGGCGATTCGACGCCATTTGTGTAGAATTATTATGATTTGTGCATTTCTCAAGAAGTTGGGTTTCTAATATGGACGGATATGGATTTTATTGAATGTTGGGTATTTAAGAGTAGCTGCAATTACCTACTATAACTATGCGGTATAACCAACGTAAATGATGTAATCTTGTTTAAAAATTCCGACATGCCCATCGTCTGCTTGCGTTCCTTGTAAGTACGATTTTAACGAGGAAATCGAAATCGTTCTTACCAGCTTTGATTCTGAAAACTTTCACATACAATCGATTACAGCCGTGTTTTTTAACTTAACATTTTAGTATTGAGTACTATATCGACATTAGATTAGGCCAATCTCACCCGTCCATCCTTAATTAGACTGTACTGTGGCTTAACGAAGCGCAGAACGAGCTTACGTAAACAAAATTATCTGATTGCTGCTCAGTTAGTTAAACAAATAACGTAGCTTGGGGCGGACCCATACGTAATGGACGCTAATTTGCAAAGAATTGATCGTTAGAATCGATTTCAATGATTCATAGCATGCCCAGGAGCAAGTGTTTCGGCGTAATGGGGTACCACTGGGTCCGCTTGCTTAATATGCCGAAACTGTCTACAACAAAGAACATCAAACATGATATATCATACAAATAAAATATTATAGTAATGTTGAAAATATTATATTGGCCTCTTGGTGACGGCAGCAGTAAGAATACCAAATTTTTTACTACACCAACTTTTTCTGTGGGTGTCATAAGCATAGACTATAGGGTTGAAGTGTCGCTGAATATTAATTTAAGATCTATGATGGACAGCAGTCATCAAAGTGGACTTCGATCGCCAATTGGCTTTCCCAGCAGGCGATTATGGCCATTACATCCTAATGCGTCCCTAAGGATGGATAAATAGGTGAGGCATATATTCAACAGTGGACTGAAAGAGGTTGACGATGTGATGTGTCTGTGTTTGAATATATCTCTGATTTGAACTCGGCTGTAGAAATTATTTTTTAAATGTTTTTGACAGTTCTTAAGAAACAAGGCCTAGCGCGCACCCCAGCTTTAATGCAGGGTTTCTTAAACTGTACTCCCGAGTCCGACATAAGATAAATAATTTCACGGACACCCGTTAAAGATACTTTAGTAAAATAAAAAAGAAAAGCTTTGATTTATGCCACTATTGTATTCACTGACCTACTGCGTACCCCCAGGGACACAGGGTGGACCGCATTTTAAGAAACCCTGCCCTAATGGTATTTTAGGTCATTTTCTTGAGGCTTGATTACCTTCGTCAGCCAATATTTGTGAATAATTGTCATATCATCCAAGTAGGTATCGACAGACTTACCTACTGTTACTTACCTAGTGATGGCCATATATTAATATAGGTCATCATAATGCTTGCTAACTTTAACTGATTTGTGCCCTACGTACTCTTTACTAGGACTATTACCAGTCCCTGTTGCAATACTCTATGCTCTAATTGGGCCTAAATTGGTTCCTGAGATATGATATTTAACGTAACTATAATCTTTGACTATAAGAATCTAAAACTATAAGAGTTGGCCATTAACAAAACCAAAAACATTCATTTTATCATTTGAACAGCAGTGATGTGTTAGTCTTAGTGAAGATGCCTTCTTTTTCGCTGGTATTGTTTAGCATTATAGGTGTAAAATTACAAGCGAAATTCCCACATTCTTATAAAAATGGTGCAATATTCCAAAAAAAAAATCGGGGAAAAGCACTGTGTGAGAAGAATTCGAAGAATGCCCTTAGGCCTCACTTACTCCAAAAAAATATTTAACATGTTAGCTCTTTAAGAACAAATGGAACTATTGTGGTCTTCCTCCATTACCTCCAGAATGCGGCATCTCACGCGATGACATCACGGTATTACGCTATTTCACGTCCATTGTGCACGCGATGTAAGGTACACCTATTGTTTATACACAAGGTACACCTATATCAGTCTTCCTACACGCGTTGTTATCAAATACGACCTTTGTTTTATATGCAGCTATGCGGGCTTTCTCAGATTATGGAATATTATAATAAATATGCAAGGTGCAGTGCAGCCAGTGCAGGTCATATTTTTACTTATGGATATTCTTTTTAGCTTTGTATAAAAAATCTTACTAGAGGTAGAACTGGTAGAATTGATAAAACTAATACTGAAGGAACCCTGCTCCTGGCTTTGAATTGTTTGGTGAATAAAAGACAGACGTAACACCCTGACTGACCCTATCTCATCTCAATTCTGCGATTCAGAAGTTAGAAATATTGTGTACAAAATTTCGAAATTACTTAATGCGTTGAAATCTAGATGACAGGCTGAATACTTATATTGCAGTAGATAATATTGGTTATCTTATCTCAAAATATCTGTTATTGTAGTAGTAGGTACCTAAAATAAATTTCAGAAACTACTTTTCACTTAGAATGCGAGGAAAAAAACTACGGTATACATAATCTCAGTATTTAATAACAGAAAGAACAAATAAATAAAATCAAAAACTAACAATTTTCATTTCACTTAACTAATTTTATTAATGTTCCTTTTTTCAGGTAAGTTACCGGTGACTACTTAGTTAATAATCAACGCTCTATGCATAAGGTGAGAGGTTATTATACTTACTACGTATTATAAAAGGAATGAATTTGTATGGCAATGTCATTGTGAATCCCTAGCTTATAAAGGAGTACTTGAGTGGTCTACAATTGGTCCGTTCTAGGCTTTTACCCCTGAGAATATTGTTTCTATATCATTATTCTAAAAATCCGAAGGCGCTCAGATAACCACCAGAGCTCGTACATTATTATTCTATCAATTCAGATCCTCTGCTAAGCTTTAAAATTATTGTAATTATTTTATTGATTCCCAATATCGAGGTTTCACGTTATGTGAGAAGATAAGTAACAAGATTTACCAGATACATGAGATGACCGAACCGGTTATAGTACCGTTCGTTGCTTTCTGGTAATGGGTCACAGGAACTGTTGGGTTTTTAATGGAACTCCCGGCTTTTTTGTGGATTCAACTTGATTTAAGTGGGGTAGATTGAGGATATAGCAAGAAAGATGAATTTCGCTGTTTGGTGTTCTCCGGTTTTTTCTTTGACTACTTTTTGTTCAAGTCTTTGTCACTTTGAACTAAAATGTTTTTATACCTATGCCGGAATCGTGACTGTCAGAACAAACACTAAGGTCGTTTATACTCTTAACATTATTTGATTGTCAGAATATTGATTCCTATCTATTAGTGACTTTCACTATCACAAAGTCTAATCAAGTCATTATGACACATACACACGTCGTAATGTTACGATCACCTGGTAGTTATGATCAAAATTATTATAATTATCTCTCTTTGAAATCAACCAGCTCACAGCTGATTGGTTTGGAATTTCTATCGATCTCTTCGTGTACACTTTATTCTAGGTTTATAGATTACTAGTTTAACTGGTCGCATAGTTGCTCTTGAAGAGATTGTATTATTTTAGTAAATCCAGACAATTAAATGATGATGATGATCGATGATGTGTGTTTTTGTGTAATTAATTTGCTTCCAACGATTGCATTTCCCACATACATAAGTACGAACGTATTTGAGCGAAATCTTTTCTAAGCTGAGCTGAGCCACACCGAAATGTCTTATTAGATGGCACATCGCTGGCGTGACGTGCACTTGCTCATGACCAGCAAAAGGTGTGCCATCTAGTACGACATTTCACATGCTACAACGTGCACGCCACGCACATGCGCACGCGCACGTGCTGCACACGCATCCGGGGTGGCTTGGCCTTTAGATAGCATGACAGAAAAATTCTCGAAATTTCCGAATTTCGATTTTCTCGGTAGTAGGCCAGAGGCTTTTAATTTGTGTTTATATTCATTCGATCAGGTCAGTCGCTGGTGAATACGTAATAAAAAACTAGACAAGTTCCTAAATCCTCAGTTGCATCAGGAGTACCTTCTCAATTACTCACATTTCATTGTCTCGGTTATTGTGGTACCGGGCGTTTTGTAATTGCTCTTTATATAATGCGTTCCGTTATTCACGTTGTTGCATTGGCGCGCGTTGGTCATTGTCGTCTGGTTTTGTAACAGGGTCGGAGGTTGTCCGGCTTTGTTCTACTGCAGCCTCATTACGATTTTACAAATTGACTAGCGATTGACGGTATTGACACTAGCCTGGGTATGATGACAGGGTCAAAGGTTAAAACCTTCAATGCCTTTATAGTCAGTATGCGACTTTCATACATGTCAATGACAAAAGATGTCCCTTTTGTTTCATTCGGGACACACCTAATAGGAGTAAACTAACAATGATTGTTTTGTTTTGTTGTTCTTTACGGAGTTGTGAATCGCTCTTGATTAAATTTGCTTCAAGTTTAGCTAGATTTTAATTATCGAATAGTTTTACTCTGGTTTAAGCGATGTATGTTTACGCAACGAGCCTATTAATTGGACTAGCTTTACAATTTACAACAGATTGATTCATTATTTGTTGTAGTTATCAAATTCGACATCCTCTAAAACCTTTAATCACTTACACATATGATATGACAGACAATCCCACCCGTTCGGAATTTAAATCAAAGCGCCCAACCAATTTACATAGCGATCCTCTTAATAGACTTCTTAATATATCTTGAACTATTTTAGTCCCAATCTCTTGGTAATAAGAGCTGCAGGCTTACAAAACGTGAATGCCCAACCGCAAACGCAAGAAGGTGCGTCAAGGACATTACTTAACGTTTAGCTGGTTGTTTCAACGTTTTTTCGACCAGTTCGTGCGGTGATCCTGGTTCCCCCCTACCCGGTCCCCCCCCTCCCAATGTCCTCACGATACCAAGGTCGGTGCTCGGACGTGGTCCAAATTAAAATTTTTGTATTTCGAATGACAATATGGTTGTTCGATACCGGATATTTGGAAGTGCCAGTAAATTTTGCGAGCTGACATCCTTTGGGTTACTGTTGTTTTTCTCTCAAGATAAAGTGTTTTTTATTGTGGTCGGTTCATTCTTGGTATTCAATGTGACTTTTTTTAACAAAATAAACGATTGAAATAAAAAAAATATGCTGGAGATAAATACATGTATACATATACAGTTTTATAAGACAAGAGATTGACAAAATGAAACATCGACACACCTGTTATCGATGAGTACACCCTAGTCTCATTAAAGATGGTAACATCGTAAAATCAGGTAACCAAGAAAACATAGGACCCATTTAGACTTTATTTTTAAAAATTTCATACTTTATATTGATTTTTGCCTATGGAGATGGCGTTAAGAGTATTTTTATAAGTCTTTGTTTTTTTGATGGGTACTAATTAGAAGAGATAAGAAAAATAAAGTAGCGTTTTGAATATGATTTGCATTCTTATTAATAATCGATAAGTTACGGCGCATTATTTATATATTTATCGACTACTATACAAAACTTATCGATAACAATTATGTCGACGTAAAATTTTTCAATCTATCGTTCCTATTAGAAAAATATCTAGGTATAAATATTACGAATTATTAGCACCTATGACTTAAAACGGGATATTTACCACGTAAATTGAAATTATTGAGCACCCGATATTTCAGCACTGTTGCAAACGCCATTTTCACGGAGTCCATGTTTGCTTCAAAACTTAGATTACGAATGAAAGAATTAAGAACAAAATATACATGAATTTCCTATTATCAAGTTCATCCGTGTGTAGCAAGACCTCGTTAATAACAATTTTAGCTGAGGAAAACCAACTTTAGGCACATTGCCGGCAACTACTGATTGTATTCGTCTGCTCGAGCGTGTTCTCTCAAAACACTTCGGATATTTATTCCTGCGGTTTACTGATTAAACATACATTATTTTTCCGCATTATCATGTATGTGGGCATTCCATAAGCACGTTAGTTTTAAATTAGAATTATACTTTATGATTATTGCTTTGAAATTAGGAATGTGGCTAATTTTGTATTAACAATCAATTGTTTAATAATTAATTTCTGTGGTTTGTTTTAATTTTCTTCTTATATAGAGAAGTAGTTATTTGAAGATTAATACAAAATTAAAATGACACATATATTACATGCCTACTACATATAAAACACGCCAAAATTTTTGCCACTCAGGAATCTCAAACATGTGTCATGGCTATGGCTAGGGTGCCAAAACGCTGATTTTCAGGACAACTAAGCTCACTTTTAATCTAACATGGGATTCCACTCCAAAAGTGGTTTCAATGAAATTTCTTAACGTATCCTTTAAGTCTGTCTTATATACAAAGATTTTACCGTACATAAAATAGCAACGTAATAGAAGTAACGTTATAATTTAATAATCTCGCGAGTTGAACGACCGCACCAAAATGTGCGAGTGTCATTGTGTGGGACAACAGGATAATTGAGCGATTGTACTACCGCCATCATTACAGTGTCGTAAATATCTGAACATCTATAATGATGTATAGTCAACCAAGATATTCCTTACACTTCTGCATACAAATTGTATAGAGGTGTCTAAAGCGAATAATTTGGTTTACTGTACTCTTCGCAATAGTCGTGTTTGCAATAGAAATAGCACCGAACCATTATAGGGCCTTTTCCAAATATGGAAATGAAATAGAACATTTTATTCTCGCATAAAGATATATTTTTGTATTGTATACGTGGTTGACGTACCTATATTAGCGAACGGACCCATATTTACAAGAAAAAATCATAACAGAATCTTCTTTCAATTTAAGAGCTCTGAGCTCTTGTCGGTGTAGCCATATGCAGCTGTCTCCACACTCCTCTGTCCTCAGCAGTCCTCTTCACCTCCTCATACGACATGACGCCCGCCTTCTCCTTTATTTGGTCAGTGTATCTTATTCTTGGTCTTCCCCTTCCTCTCTTTCCATCCACTTTTCCTTCTATAATGTTCTTCAAAAAGTCATCATGTCGAATGAGATGGCCAACCATCTTGCCTCGTCTATTGTCTATTGTTGCCAATAATGTCCTCTCTTCTTGAACTCGCCTCAGCACTTCTTCATTTGTTACTCTATCTGTCCACTTTATTCCCTCCATTCTGCGCCAGCACCACATCTCAAATGCCTCCAGCCTCTCTCTATCCCTTTGTGTCATAGTCCAGGTTTCGCTTCCATATAATGCAATACTCCATACATATGATTTAATAAACATTTTTCTGGTGCTTCTTGATATTTTTGATTTAACTCTTAATATGTTTCTTTTTTCCTTAAATGCTTTCTTTGCCATCGAAATTCTAATCTTAATATCAGCTGTGCATCTCGAATCTTCTGTGATTACACTCCCTAAGTATTTGAAACTATGAACTCTTTCAATAGCATTACCCTCCAATCGGATTTCTTCATTTAAAGTTTGATTTGTTTCCGTTTTTGAAGTTACTAATTACTATTTACTATATACTTTTTGTCTTTTTTATATTTATGGCAAGCGAAAATTCCTTGAATACTATGTTCATTCTGTTTAAAAGTAATTCCAAATCTGTGTGGTTTTCAGCTAGTGCGGCTGCGGCTATGTCATCAGCGAATCTAATAAAAGTTACTCTATTTCCATTAATTTAATTTTTCCATTAACAGAATGCGACACCAAATATACTCAACGATATTTTTCTTACACTCTGTATGATAACGAATATGCAGTCGTCAATCAGATATTATGCGCAGCCATGGTTCGCAAAAATATCTGATCATGCACTCTAAAGCCACGGCAATAGAGGCCTGCTTACATATTTAAGCGCACCCTGGCCGCTCCAAAACATCTGATGGCGACTGTACAAGCTGCCTTTAATTTAGTAGCTTAACGATTTATTGAAAGTTACTTCCATAGGAAATCTAGACCGGTTGGATTCTAGCATAGCCAATTAGTACAGTCTGGCGAGCAACGAGAATTTAGTCAAGTGATTCTGCTTAGCTTTGCATTTGATTTTAATTTACTTGAACTATACCTATATTAAGAGTAATTATAAAAGAGTTTCGTATTTATGCTGTATCTAGAATGGTTAATTTTTTAATAAGTACCTGTTTTGTTTTTCTCTGGCCGTCAGCGACGTATGGGGTCCTAATTGAATATAATAACTAGCGCGACGACATGCGAGTATGACATATGGGCTTGCTTGATTATATTTTTTTTATTCATGCCTATGAACTAGGGCTCGCGGTCGTGTCCGGGTTTCGTGTCAACGTTTCTCATACCCGTGTTCGTGTTACACGTACCCGGGTTTCTGACCCGATTTACACGGGTAATTAAAGTCCGTGTAAATAATACCCGTCTACACGGGCACACGGATACACGGGTATTATTTACACGGACTTTAATTACCCGCGGGTTCGGGGACGTCCTTGACGAGAAGCGTACGAATGAGTCGTGAGACTTAAGAGCTATAGTACAAATGGATAGATAAGCGAAAGGCTAATTGTGTCAAATATACCTTATTGCGTAACAGATAGAGTCGAAATTTACAAAACATTAATAAAAAAGTTTCCTGAACAGGTAGTGTTTTGTAGTGTCGAACGAAGCTGCAGGCTACATTCAATAATAGACCTTATTTGCATTTGCTCAAATTATTTCGAACCTGTTCGGTTCGGTCTTAAGTACCCGGGTACCCGGGTAGCACGCGGTTTCGTGTAAACGGTATCCGTGTATTGGACACGGACACGGGTACCCGGCGGGTTCGTGTAATTCGGGTTCTTAGTACCGTCGGGCTTAAGAACACGGGTATCCGGTTTGGCGGTTTACACGTGTACCGTGAGCCCTACTATGAACTCGCCGCTTCCACGTGTACGATTCTTAATCTTGTACTTTGTACAGTCAGCTGCAGAGAAAAGTAGACCCCCTTGCATACAAATTTGTATGCAAGAGGGTCTACTTTTCTCTGCGGCTGACTGTACATTCATCATCTTACTAGTTAATTGAAAATTACACATTACCACCCTTATTCATAAATGTCTCCTAACCTACGAAACTGATAAATATCGTATGCCCATTTTCATATTATCAATATTTATATAAGACTGAAAGAGACAAACGATACTTATCACTATCAGCTTGGTAGTTTGGTATAAGGGGGTAAGATTGGAATAGCTGTATGACGTAGTCGCACATAGTTTCAAGTATGCTTTGCATTCCCCCATGCACTAGCCCGCCTCTAACATCACGTAACATCAAATATCGCTTACAAAGAGATGCTTCAAACATACTACTTAGTCTAGACACCACCTTTATAGGACTTGGATGCATTATTTTAACAACGTCAATACATTTTCTTTAAACAAATTCAACCTTGTCCCTAACATTTAAGAGTCATTATGAACCAAAGCTTCGCTGGTAAAGTTGCTTGTGTTTGTTTAATTATCAACTTTGTTGCTTGGGAATTAGGCGTTTTGTAAACCTTAGCATGTTCCTGTAGGAATTCTTCCTGCGTTTGATAGCTGCCGTTGGCATACAGCCAGTGTGCGGTATTCCAGAATCCATGTGATCCGACTCATCGTAACATAGTTTAAGACCCTTTTAGCGATTTGAGTTAAAGTATACAAAGGCGTCGTATATTTCCGATTCCGACGTGTCAAAATTATGTAGAGATTAAATTTGAAACTTATGGGAAAGCCAGAAAAAAATACTTGGGAAGCGTGCTCTTTGACGTAGCTAACACAATATATTTATGGACAGCAAAACCCACCCATCATAGACGAGTTTAACCTAACTTACCCAAAGGCTGCTAGCGACGTATCTGCTCCGGATTTTACAATACTTTAACCACACCTCGTGGCCTCAAAACAAATGCCGATGTACAGATCAAACTTCGTCGGAGGAGTCAAGACCAGTAAATAAGGTTAATTTCTTGGTTCTGTTCTGTCGCACTTTACGGTCCTAGTCTCTCATGCGCTCGACCCAATCGGAATACTCTCCTTGCTTTTAAGGCGCATATTGACGGGTCGTAAAACGTGTGATATTGGTGCTTCTACATGGATAAGTGATGCGCGCTTTGGGATCTTTAATGTGATGCTTTTAGTCGATTTTCATAATGCAATCGCTCAAAACACGCGTTTTTTTTGTTTAAATAAGCTTAAAGTGAATATGAAATGTTAACCTTCGGCTTACGAGGTGGGGTATACCAGACCCCAAATGTATGGAAACGTCATATAGACATTTGTCAACTCGTATGCGAAGGGTTTTAAACTCAAGGTAGGATTGCAGTAGGCTAGGTACCTACCTAATTATTAGTATCTCTGTTTTTAATTTAGCTGGATTGTGATTATGGGATCGGATCCGCGAAAATCGTTTCGAAGTTCTAAAATTTACAACTTACGTCTACTAACTATACAAGACAAAGCAAATAATAAAAGGCTTTTAAGATCAGGCCACTTTGATTTCCATTTGCATGATTTATTATGTCGAAAAGCCGATCTTAAAACTCGGAACCATTAGAAAACTCATTCATAGCAACCGTTGCAAAAAAATGTCCAAAACTTCGAAACTAACGATTCTATTTACATCCATAATCACCAACCTCTAACCGATGAGTCATATTAACGGTCGTCCCAACCTTGTAAAACTTAATGTCATATATCCGACTAAATAATAATGAAGTTGTAACGTTTTGGTTTCAAACCCTTTTAGTTTTTTATTCGTGTTTCTAATAAAGTCGACAGGCGCACGAGTTGAGTGTGAATTATTGTCATCGTAATGACTCCTTATTTTAATCGTTTAACTAGCTATTACAAGATAAAATAGACTTATAACCGAAGTCTCTGTGGTTGCCAAACATCCAATAAAAACGAATACTTAGTAATTTGTAATTTAGAATATTGATAATTCGTTATTTTAAGCCGATATATTTTATGAATCCACACATAAATAATAAGAGTCTTCCTAAGAAGCGAATGACATTAAGCATAATTAACTGGCTGGAGCCCGCGACTTCGTCTGCACACACTGGCGATTTTCGCGATAAAAACTATGCTGTCTTTTCTCGGGTGTAAAACTGTCAAATCGTCTCCAGAATAAATTTCTAGAAAATCGGTCCAGCGGGGGTGCGCCAAAGTATTTATAAAATTGCAACTTAATAGATTATTGTTACTCCGAAAATGTTTCTTATACAATTTAACATCATAATGATCGGTATTTAGAAGTAATCTTTGTTCATAATTATCATCACTTAGAATTATTTATGTTCATAATGTCGTTTTTCATACATATTTTTAGTACTAACTTTTATGTTTATATAATTTTTCACTATACTTATTTTATGCTATATACTCTAATGTTATATTTATTTTTATCTGTACTGGTTTTATGTATGAATTATTTTTGTTGAATTAAATATAAATCGTACTATTACTGGCAGAGTACTGTACTAAACGGGTTCCCTCTATCTGGCATAACTTTTTTTGTCCGAAACGCTTACTTAGGTCATAACAGACTTGGCATAATCTATTTTGGCATAATCTTAATGAGGCAGAAACATCACTTGGCTTAAATAACAATATTTCGAACATTATTTTGTCCGAAACTATCTTGGCATATCATTATTTACGCCGAGTGTTATAGGACAGAAATTAGATTTGCATATTTTTTTGGGCATTTTTGTTGGGAGGGTGAAAATTTCTGCAGTGAGCGAGCGAAGCGAGCGAACAAAACCTTCCGGGGCAGATCCGACTCGGATAGGTTAGGTTAGAAGACTAAGGCGGGAGCTTTGCTCCCGCCTTAGTTTTCGAGGTTATTTTTTTTAGCAACCTAGAAAGTACTCAGTTCAGTAACACAGTAAGTAACGTACAGAATATTACTACTACCTCGATTATATTGAGAGGTTGTAATTATTCGTTCTCTGTTATGCTAAAACAAACTACCATCATCATCATCATCATTATCAGCCTATGGTAGTCCACTGCTGGACGTAGGCCTCTCCTATTAACTATGCGTATAGACGCATTAGAAGGTAAATGCCCATAATCGCCACGCTGGGCAAGCGGATTGGCGATCGCAGTAATGTGTCCACTATGATGACGCTGCTGCCCATCATCAATCTTTAATCAAATATGGTCAGTGACACTTCAATCCCTTAGTCGACTCTTACGACACCCGCAGGAGGAGTTGGGGTGGTGACAAATGTATTGTTTCTGCCGTCACCACACGGCCAACAAACTATGCTGATACTTTTTATGCACATCCAGATTATGCCTCATCATAAATAGGAGCATCGAAATTATGCTCGAATAATATTCGAACACCTCGAAATCTGCCACAACGAAATATGCTAAAGTTGAGTATGCCACAACCGTTTCTGCATAAAGCCCATTATGACTAAGTACATAGTTTATGTCAAATAGAATTATTCATAAAAGAATTATGCCACAACAGCGTGAACCTAATGGGAAAATGTTTATAAATAAACAATTTATTTCAAATAACTTTATGGGTATAGATTAATCTACTTGACAACTTTAGGAGGATAAAATTTCGAAATAAAAATCGTTATGAACATTGTAGGTAGAAGTATAATTTTTAGTAAGAAAAAAGTATGAGATAAAATTTTCGGAGTAATGATGATTATGAGTAAAAAACGGTATTAGTAAAAAAATTCGAAGAAAAAATTGTATAAGTGCCAATATGGACCCGTCCAGCGGTTTAACGTGAAGAGGTAACAAACAAACAGAGTTTTATTCCCATCAGTGCTATCAGTAAGTATGGATTTACTGTATTTTTTATACACTTTTCGGGTTATTAATTAGTAGATTAATTATTTGCAGAATTAAAGCGAATGTGATACTTATTCATAACAGTATTTAAGTATGCAATTATTTGTATGTATATTTCATTTTATACCTTGACCGTGCACATCATATTACTACGTCCTTAACCAAGTTACGTTTATACTTCACAAGATCTTGATACACGGTGACGTCATCAAATTAGTGCCGAGATGAGGCCCTTGGGTAGGTCGTGAATCGTGATACTCGTGATTGGCGTTACTGTCATGACAGGCCGGTTCCTAGCCTTCTACCGCAAACTTCGAAAATCGAAAATTTCGAGTAGCTGTCTCTGTCACTCCAGCGAATGTATCATTTGAGTGAGAGAGTCGGATGTTGATGATTTGAAGTTCGCGAGAAGCACACGATTGTCAATAATTTTTAGCGATAAAAACAAACATTGCGGTTAAATGATTTACACTTTGATTTAATTTTTATGATCTAATTAAGAGAGGCAATGAACTGTCCTGATAAAGTATTCAGTGTTCGGCAAAATAGGTAGCTGATCATCATCAAACATGGCTGCATATTATCTAAGAATGGATCGGATTGCAAGCTTATTAAATTTAACTCGCAAGATTCGATAACCAACAAACATCGGGACAGGTGGAACGTGGAACTAAACAAGAGCTTAGAAAAAAAAACAGTCAAAAGTACCATTGCTCGACGCTGTACTAGTATTCGATACAACCACTTTATTTATACCAAAATCTTCGTTGTCGAAGTTTAACCTAAATTGTGAAAAGTGTCACGTGATACATGTCATTTAGTATGAAAACAGCTCACCACCGCCGAGCATTGCGTCATGTCGAATACTAGTGCCGCGTCGAACACTCGTACTTTTATCTTAAATTCATGTTTTAAAGAACCAACGACCTCCAGTGCAGCCAAACAGCACATATCGAATTTGGAATGCATTTATTACTGTAAATTTACCAATAAAGCATCGGTGGCTCGACGCATCTAATTAGAAGACTGGCTGTATGCTGATGTGAATTGAATTATTGTTTTCCTCCGAACACAAGTCAATGCACTGCAACCAACGATAGGGTTGTTACTGTTTCTTATTTGTTGTGTAATATCTAATAAATAATCCGACTTCGAAATTTAAGGACAAAATTAATTGCAAAGTTAAACAATTGTTGCTAAATTTATGATTATTAAGACTTAGTTTAACGTAACGAAAATGCCTTTTCAATGCGAATAAACTTACATACATTTACTAAGTGTGTTTAGTAAGTACTATGCCGGATAAAACCTACAATACTGTAAACAAGTCGATAAAGATTTTCTGTCAAATATTATTAATGTTGGCTACCATTAACACAAAAAAATGGTTATTAAAAAGTTTTTTTTTCGAATTCGACCTAAATCAATATACCGGGTAGCTCCAATTAACGTACCAAGCAGCCTGTTAAATTTAACGGAATTAAAAAAAAAAACACGCTGTATATCGAAATTACTTACACATTTTCATCGGGCCAACCCTAACGTCACAACAAAGTTTGAAATATAAAACAAAAAATAACTTAAGTTGAAGAATAATTCCTAATTCACGTTCTTCAAAGTCTGTTTTATTGCTAAATGCTCTAAAGAAGTCAATAGCGCGTGTATATTCAACAAGTTCGTGTATATTTATACTGCATCAATTTACCGCACGAATGTAAACAACTGGGTCATTTGTTTCTTACACTTTAAAGTAACAAAGACGCCCGGTAATTCGTGAGCGTATCTTTAAAAAAGTACCTACCATCTATGAGTTCTGTATAATGATAAACTAGGAAAGAAATTAATTAATTTCGAAACTTTAAAACATTTACAACGTACCATACCAACTGCGAAGTTGGTAATATTAAGGACAAGTCTGTATTTTTTTATGAAGTGTTTTTGAAATTGCCCAATGTGTCTCTTTACATGTTTTTTACATTGTATTTTTAAAAAGCTTTATTGTCTCTTAAACAAGCTGACTTATAGTTTTTGGCAACCCTGAATGAACGGTCGTTAGCCAAAATGCAAACATGTAAAACATGGTCATTGTACTGAGGGTATCTGCTTTGGCGTAAGGAATTTTTCTGCTGTCTTTCTCACTTGATCTTTGACCAGCGTCAGAGTGAGTAGGACAGAAGTTTCGATTTAAGAACTTCCAAGGATGTCCGAAATTGTGTCGGCCTCAAATAACCTCTTGAGCAATCTGATAAAAGGGTAAATAAATCCCTCGCAAATAACATGGTGACGAACACCGCTTGTTTATGTTTTCCTGGTACTGTTTACTTGGTCTACATAATAAGTGGTACTTTCGGTTCTTTTTTGCGAGTATAGTTTTTTGGCAGAAAAGTTTTAAATGCCTCCCATTTATATTAGTGTCCTTTTTGTGTAGATTCGTCAACGAGCTGTACCATACAATCTCTATTCTTCTCTAGTCTGTCCCTCATTCCTGAGGAGCGTGATCACGATGAGTTACATCCTTGTTCACTTGTCTCCAATGGTCTCAATCCAGCGTTGCCTTAACCGCGTAATGGAACTTGTTCGAGGACGCTACTTATCTGACTTGGTCAGTCCATCTAGTTGGCGAACGGTCGTGGCCTCTCCTACCTTCTATTCTACCAACAACGACGAATTAAGTTTCAGCTCCTCTTAGCATCGCATGGCTAAAGTATGATAACAACTTTTATCGGTAGTCTGTGGACTATACTGGGTTTAATTTAATTTTATAATGTGTACATAATTCAAAAATATAATTTGTTTGTATTTTCCTACTAGTAGGTATGTCTCGTCATTATTACCAATGACCCTAATAAAATATCACGAAGCAAGCATTCGAGTTTCCAACTAAAACTGATCACGTCCACAAAACCTCATTTCTAAAGGTTTTGCGTAATGAAATGACTAAGGTTTTTGCGTTTCTCGAGAAATATGTGAGGTGAATAACAGCTTAATTGGACATAACACAAACGGTGCGGTTACTGATTCATTTTGTTCTAATTAGACTTCCACTGTTACTAATTTTGTAGTAATGCTTCATAATTTATTAATAAGGCATCGAATACTTATACCTATTTATGAGGATAATTTTAAAGCGACAACACTAAACAAGTATAGTACCAGCATACAGTAGTAACCAGTAACTTGTAAGGTAATAAGTGTAAAAAATATGTTCGATAGTTTTAAAACAAAACACATATATAGTTACCGAAGCTGATATAACTTAAGTGAACCCTACTACAGCAAAAACAATTAAAAATGAGATCAACTAAATGCGTAACATGGCATGACACGATTAGAAACAATATCAAACTGTTTCATTTAAGGAGGTTTGATTTCGATTTTACATTAATCAATTGTGGGTTAATAACTGATTACTACATTCTGTTTCCGCATGAAACTTGCTAATATTCATTGGATGTAAAATTAATCTTAATGGAAACTAATTTCAAGCAAGAATTTCCGCAAAAAACTATGGCTAAGTATTTGAAACAATTTTGAAAAATTTTGTCCTGGTCATATCTCCGCTGGAACATACTCGTATCCGTAAGATTCTAGAGTTTTGAGAATTAAGGCTTCACATACCTGCCCAAGGCGAAGTGAGTCACGGTCTGGGGCCCAACAAGCGATAACCTGGAAATTTGATATGTGAATCATGCGTTTACATTGTTCTGCGGTGATATGGGGTGCGAGGAATGTTCGTCCTAAAGGAAAAGTGAACGGTGTCATTACAAATCCAATACCAGTATCCTCTCAGTTACTCAAAGGTTAGCTGGAAGAGATCCCTTATAGGGATAAATCGCCTTTGTACAATTTCACTGTATATGTTTTGTTTGTTATTTTTATGATTTGTGCAATGTCTACTACTACTACAAATCGTTGTCATGAAACGCGAATTCTGTCTCCTCCATCTCGTTAGGGAGAGTACTTATTTCAAGTTGCTAGTACTAACTTGTTATAGTTTCCGCTCTTTTTACATAATATTCATCCATTTTTTATTGAATATTTAGCGACTTATGCCTGTGCCGCGCTGGTAACATAACGTTGCATTTGTTATTTCTTTTGTGAATTTATCCAATTAAAGTACTGGCATTCAGATATACTTTGGCTTTTCAAATCAAGTTTGATTTGTTAGTCTTCATCAGCCATATCAAATCGCAAAATGCATCTTAGTATGCGATCAGCAGGTCGGATGCCAATTGACGTTGATTTCTAATTTCTCTGCGTGTGGTCCAGTGATTTGCTAGCTGAACTGTCAACGTTCATCATCCGACCCTTATCTGTTTCACTACTGGTTTTATTATTGGCTCGATCACGATACACATTGAATTGTAATTCAAAATTATTGTTTCTTTTCTGTTATTTGGTTGTGATTCCCGTATTTGTTATATATCCCTTTGCAGACGTTATTTTAGTCAATTTTGTTTTAAGCCAACTTCGGACTGATATTCAAAAAGTTACTCCATTTACACTATCCCGGGTTTTCATAACCATCTCCTAACTTAGCCAGCCGCTAAGTATTGTTTGTCCCTTTCGCTCTTATAGACATATTGATAAGACCGAAATAGATAAACAATACTTAGCGGCTTGCTAAGTTAGGAGACGCTTATGAATAAGGGGGTAAGATGGCATGACTGTGTGGAAACCTATTTCCTAATGGGCCATAGTCTGCAAGGCGTGCCATAAATTCGCCAGACATTAAGCCTCGCATAAAATGTGTTTGCTACCTTATTTTAGTATCATGTGTCTGCAGTTTACACTACAATGGCGTTAATGCATCTAAAGCCGAGAGCTGAGACCTTAGGCGGTACTGCATCCTTCCTCGTTGATGTGTGAAAAGGAAAATTATGTTTATAAAGCTTGCAAAGATTTGAGCTATAAAAGTAATTTTTAGTGAGATACTTCTGAATCTTCTGATAAGCAAGTATGTGACTGATTATTGAAAATAAAGGTATTAAAACAGTGAATACGGTTAAATGTAATTAAATAGCAAACGTATTTAAGTATCGATATCGACAGCAGAGACTTTTTATGTCATCATCGGTGTTTCGGAAATCCGGAATGACGCATTCACTTTATCAGTTAGCGTAACCAAATCTGTTGAAATCGATTATATAGTATACAACACATCCGTTGCAGATTTTTTTCAATGAATCACCCACTCTCCATTCTAGGGCTGTAATGACGTTCCTTTACTGCCGCAGAAGCTATCGTTTGAGCTTTATAGAGCGATCGGTAAATTTGCAATCTGGACTACAACCGCGAACTTCAAAATTCCTAAATTTCAAGAATTTGTCTCGTGTCACTCCAACATACACAGGCACAGGCGTTATTAGTGATAGAGACAAATTCTCCAAATTTGCGTATATCGAAGTTCGCTGTAGTGCCGCTGGTTAGATTCGGTTCTTTTGAATGCCTTCTACTTTGTCTTAGTGTTTAGATTATCAGAAATGTTTTTAGTGATCGTGTGTAGCCCATAAAATAATATCGATTAAAGAAAGCCATCAATTACACAGCATTTTATGAGTCCTTACGCATGCCGCCTATAACTTTTTGTGTTTATGCGTTTTACAAGAGTTCTGAATAAAAAAAATAGGCAAGAGCTTACATATAAAGTGATATAAGTAAAGGGTTGGAGAATCCGCGACAGACCGGAAAATTGATGAGACTAGACGTCGCCGCCGTCTGACTGCGATGACATGCAATCAAAATATTTAGTCTACACATTTTCTTTGGAAGACATTATTAAAAACACTATAGAGCCTTGAAGTAAGTCTAATCGAAGAGTTACACTAATTAACGATAATATTTCGGGTTATTTTCTGATTTTTTGCTGCAATGTTCGAAAAAACAATAAAAATTAAGTAGATCCACGTATAAAACAAACGGAGTTCTTATTATTCACATTTAACACAAAACTACGCAATGCCGTGTTTGATTAAATAGATGATAGAGGTTTCGATGATGAATACAACAACTACTCGCTAGCGGGGGACATGTATGTTTAAATTTTAACGCCCACTTGAAATGAGTCCGACTCACGATCGTGTACCAATACCAATGAAATGTGTCCCGAATTTATTATCAAACAAAACCTTGTGAGGTCGACAGGTGGCTTCCCCTCCCTAGCCAGGTGCAATGGCCGCCGAACCCGTCTGCTACATGGGATTCATTTCGAATATTCGTTTTGTGAGGTGAGGTTAGACGGGTACTTTATTACTATACTAACCAGGCTTCACCTCTTCATATTACTACAAACATGAAAACTGTTTATTTTTCTGGATTCCATATTTTCATTGGTGAAGGTAGAAAAAAGATGAACGAAAATTATATAATTAAACGTAAGTATACGCGATTAAGACCCGTTTGTCTTTAAAATATGATGAACGAAAATAGTTTTAGAAAACTGTAAAGGGGAAGCAAAGGCAGGATGTACAATCTGTGGCCTATTTCACCATAATTACAAGTGTGACAATTGTAAAATATCACTGTTACTGACGTCACAGGCCTCCGTAGGCTACGGCTACCACTTACTATCGGACGGTCCATGTGCTTGTTCGCCACCAACATAAAATTATTACTAATAACGTTATTAAATTGTTAATAAACTACTTTTTATTCTCCGAAACCCGTGACAATTGTCGCAAGGTTTAGTACAATTCTCATTCAATCTTGACATGAGGTTCGACATATGTCGGAATTTCGCTACAATTGTCGTGTTTTTGTGTGACAATTGTAATTTTGCTTCACAAAAAAGTAGTTATTTACTGCTGATTTATTAAAGTTCCTGCACTAAATTTTATGTTGGTGGCAAACAAACGCACGGTCCTTCCGATAGTAAACTGTAACTGTAGCCTATAGACGCCCTAGATTGGAGAAACAGTAAATTTACAATTGTAGCACTTGTCAATATGGTGAAATTGGAGCCTGATCTGAAAAGCAAAATTGTGTTGAAAAACAAAATCGCGTGCAAAATTTACTAAGTAGGTATTATTGCCCACAGCAATTTATCCTCTCTACAATTTTAAAATATTGAAAAAAGCGATAATGAAAATTCGTGTTACTTTATTTATTATTTATGTACTTTTCGGAAAGCAGGTATAAAAAACGACTGTACATTCGGTTGAATGACGTCAAGTACAGAAGTTTCTATGTTATCAGGGTTATATCAACGTTTAATCTTTATGGCATACATGACGCCATATGTTTAGGTTTAGGGCGGATGACTGCTGTAAAACCTTGAAGGCCGCTGGTTTGGCATTGCTGGTGTTATTGGAGATTATATTCTAGTATCAGTTTATTTTGTACATTCTTAAATAGGCAAAATTTGCATAACATAATAAAATAAATAACTACGCTTCTGGTGTGTTTTTAATGAGCAATTCACCGTGCTTGTTACAAGATTGAGGAATATAAGAACAGCATTACTGATGGGCAACTATGGTCGCATCTAACCGGTACATGTGGAGGTCCAGAGGGGAGGCCTATGTTCAGCAGTGGACGTCTTATGGCTGAGATGATGATGAACTATGTATAGGCGGACGTGCAACGTCAATCTCGCTTTGCGAGAAAATTCAGGACAAACTCAAATTTTTATCAATCAGACTCATTATCATTATGCTGAAACAGAAGAAAAGGATGCAATTCAGACAGGTAAATTATTCTCCATTTCCTTTCACCAAATTGTGCCACCCAGTCCTTCGAAACGGTACTTCTTAACTGTAGGGCCCGAAAACAATGGAATCAATTTACCAAAACCCAGGCACTAATGAACTCTTTAAAACGAAAGTCACATTCAACGGACCGATGCACCCTTTGGGCTGTCATTCCAACCGCTTATTCAACTCTGGCGAGGAAATCATCGATTGGAATGGAACCAGTATGGGTGACCCCATTTGGAGCCGTAAATTTTTGAACATGGTAACCAAATTGAGACACCGTTGAATATGATCAACCGTAGATGAGGGTGTCCAATTCAGGCTGGACTGGACAATACGCTTAATGTATCTCAAGACCGCATTATACTGGTTTGCCTAAAAACTTCATCCCTGCACAACCAACAAGAATACGCGCTGGAAGCCGATTAGATCGGCTTGTCTGGGTGCGGTTTAAGCTGATTAAGTATTTAGTTGAGAATGCTGAGATGAACTCTACATGTTAAGTCTATAATCCCAATATGGTAATCAAGGTATTAAGAATTGATGAAGTCAAAAATTTCTCCTGGATATATTAATTCCATAGGTAATTCCTGTCTACTCTCGTTACATCTGGAGAAAATTGCTCGTCACTGATAGTTAGCTGTTATATTCAGCTACAGAGGAAAGATAATATAAAGTTACCTTGCATACAAAGTTATATGCAACATATTAATCATATTATACAATATACATATCTTTTTTTCTGCTGCTCATTCATATTGGCTATGAATATAATATATACTATATCTCCAAAAATGAATGCTTCAACAACTTAGTCACACACTCCTGCTCGCTCTTTTAAAGTCAGTGTCAGTAATTAACGTTTGAGAGCTGAGCAAAACGAACTTCTCACGAGCGGAAGCTTCTCTTGGATTTAAATTCTCAAATGCAACTCTAAGCAACAAGAAAAAACAGTTGGATCTGCTCTGGTATCGTAGCGGATGCGCAGCGATACGCGAAACGAGCCTATATCCTGCGCACGAGTTGAACGCCCGCAACGCATTGATAATGAACGAATTATCGCATTGCTAATTTGTTGTAAAACAGTAACGGCGCACCTGAGACGCGAGTTTTGACGGCATTAAATCGGCAATTACAGTTGGCCGTTCGCCGCATGCAAACATTGTCGGTTGCCCGACAATCTCGTACTTCTTAGCAACCGCATGCGGCGAACGACTAAATGTAATAATTACACTTCAAGTTGAACGTTACGTGACCCTAAGACAGTTCCTTGGTGTACTCCTATTAAAAGTTACTTGAATTGAATGTTAACACCCGAAAAGATTATCGAGTCGACTCTTACTTTACGTTATATCTATCCTAACAGATCTTCACGGTATTTTAAGCTCCTGTATTTGCATAATTTCCATTACAACTCCTTACTGGTAAAGCTAAAACATCTTGTTGACGGATTATGTTTTCCTTTCTGGGACGCGTGGGCGACTGTTTATTGTCGTGCACTACTAAGGAGCTTTTTAAATCCACTATTACCAAATAGGATCCTGTAAGGTCAATGGCTTGGACGTTTTCTATTTGTTGCTAACCCTTTTCGTAATCTTCAATGAATGGATCCATTACCATTCTTGCGTATCATTAACCAATTCTGAGTCACCATTTATTGTTTCCGATTTGCGTTTTATGGTGTCCGTAAGTTAATTATGCTACAGATTTTTTTCATTAAAGAAGGCTATTTTATTTAAATAAAACTTAAATATGCATGCGATAAGCTCTGCAGGCCTATCCAAGATGCCATTCTGCAATCGTATACGATAATCGATAAGTCACGTGACCATAACAATGTACGTAACTTTTCGTTCGAATCTGTCATTCTCATACATGGCTTGTCGTATACGATTGCAAAATTGCACCTTGGCTAGGCTTGCTGGTATGACTGGACCTTTCTCAATTATCAAATTTTCGCTTAAATTATATGATAAAATAATTCATTTAACTTAAAATATAAACACACTATGACTAAATATTTGCGAATTCAGACAAAGTGTACCTTTAATATTTGTACGGCGAACATACCAAACATGTCAGCTCTTACGCTAACGATTCTCAGATAGGCGTGTGAGTCATTACTTGATTTTCGAAGCCTGAAATTGAACCTTAGAGCATTGAAATAAGCAGTAAGATAAGATAGTTAAGTCATGTTAAGGTTATGTGGGCGATAGTCTTTTGCGGCGCTAGCGTGTCTTCCTTTGCTCGAAATAAATAATTTATCTAAAGAGTTTGTAACTTTGGTATGTTTTAAATGCAAATAATGAGCATTTTCGAAGTATATAATATATCTTTGAATTCATCCATGTAAATTATTTAGACTCACAGCTTTCAGCTGTCTGCCGCAACAATACATGTGGTAAAATTTCCATCACCATGCAGCAAGCAGGTGGGTTTTAATCGGTGAAGATTTTTTCATGATTGTACAATCATCATGTAATTTGGTTCAATGAAAGAGAATGCATAGGTAATAATTTTACGCTCACTTTTTAATCTTATTCCTTAGCCTCCATCATTATTCTGCTTTTCATGACGGTGAAAGACATATTCCAAGAAGCAGTTCCTGTTCCTACACAGTTCTCATGGTTCTCCAGAAACATTCTCCTGCTTTTTAATCATATTTAGTTCCATCTGCAATATCTGAATCTCCAACATGTGTCCCTGGTTCGCCAATAAACAAGAGGCTTTAAAAGTTCCAATTTGTTATTCGTAACAGTACCAGCGGTATTATAACGGGGCATAGTCTTATTCTCTGCTGTAACATCGTATAAACCTTCTCCCACGTAAAATTTCAATCGCTTATTAACCTGTAGTTAATAGACATGGTGCAGTAATTAAACTCGGCCTCGCGCGGCCTTGCCTCCAGTTTGAACAGATGCGCGTTACTATGCCCGAATGACTCACCATCGAGAATATGTATGGCAGTTACGTATTTGGAATTATCTTTGATCCTACAAGTTTGTATTCAGGCGAGATCACTATTCTAATTTAAATGCATGGACCAGTAATTAGAATTGTAGATAGGTCTACGACTTATTGGTTGTTGCTTTGATGTGACAACTGATCCAATAGATCTTAATTAAGAATTGATTCAAATATGAATTGCATTTCTTAATGTAAACTAATTAAAATACAGCCTACAATACAACAGTGCCTACTGAAAATGGCAACCAATAATTAAGTAAGATAAGCTGAAGAGAGATTGAGATCCTGAAGATTCAACCAGTTATAGTTTCACTTTGTATTCCTTTGTATGAAATCTATAGCAGTAATAACTAGTACTTCAGGTTTTACGAGTTTCGGTATTTACTCAGATTGAGTTTTCATTACAGTTTGAAAAACATTCGTAGTTGTTTATTACAACCGTATGAGCACAATGATCTTGTCATTTATTTTTTGCTCTCCTTATCGTCAACCTGTCCCCTGTATCCTCAATTACCCTTGTATAACGCCTTATTTATTCGGTCACCAACCTTGTTATTCGGGGATAGAAACGGTTAATATTATAATTTAATGAATACACTGAGTACTTGTAACTGCTTTTTGTTTGAAGCCATATCTTATGTTTCAAGGCTACGTATCTTGATGCTTACTCACATTAGGCAAACTAATGATTTCATAGTTTTGCTTGAATCCTTTAGGTTTTTGTATGGGACGTTTTGTTTCGGTTGGGCGTTTCTGTATTATTAAAAAAACGATTTCGATGCATCATCTTTTCTCATATTCAGATGTTCACCAATCATCATCTTCTCAATCTAATTATCTAGTTACATATTCTTGAAAGTACTAGTATTGCTTGTTTTTGCTCAAAAATGTACTTTGTTACTTATTTGCATCCTAGTAATTAGTTTAAATGGACATAGTTAAGGAAAAATAATCCAGGCCATAAAACTCTGTCAACTAAATTTAAATGTCATGTCAAGAGGAAAAGTTGATGACTTTTTCTCTCTTTCAGAGACAAGGTTAGATTCATTTCCTATAATAACTACGTCCAAATGTAGGTAGGTACTATTGCCACTCCATACCAATTTTGGCATGTTGATGTTAAAAATTTTGTTCTATTATAGTTGTAGTAAAATGTTAGAAACCAGCTTCACCCTTTTTAGTTTACTAAAACCAGATTTGGTCACAGATTTAACACCATGAAATCTTCGCAACTGAGTCCATAATTTCACGAGTCCCGTTGATCATAAAAACGCTCGTAAAGTATTGCGGCCATTTTGCCGAACTCGCTTGGATGGTGAACTTATGAGTCATCCTACATTACCTTTTCTTTGTGCGCAAACGCGTCACCACATGACAGTCCGTGTGTACTGATGACGGCTGGGTCATTCGATTTTTTACATTTGCGTTTGACCGCAACCTCAGAATGCAGCCAACAAATCTTCTAGCCCACCTAACGAAAACCAAAAATTGCCTGTCGGGGGAAATAACTCGTGTATAAGCGAATTTTGGCATAGTTGTAGGGAATGGTGTTTTAAACCACATACTAAAAGTACTGGTGGTTAGGGGTGGAGCTAACGCGGGGAGAGGGGTGTAAAGGTCCTTATTTTTAATTTTTCGTAAATAACTCGCAAACCGTGGCTTATAGCAAAAAACGTTCTAGTACATAAGAAATCTACATAAAATTCTCTACAAAATAGACGTACACATGTTTCCTCTGGGATCAATGTGTCATGAGATAAGAAAGCAAGAAGATGGACACTAAAGAAATACACACATTTGATTAAGTAGGTATGGCACATACAGAATGCTCGCGAGCATTCCAAAATAGTTTAATGCTCAATTCCTGACCATATTTAGAGTCTTTAATGTTACATAAAATTTCCTGGATTCGGCTTGGTTTCAGAGATAATCAACCTTTTTTTCGAAATAAGTTTTTTGACGTAACACGTCATAAAACTTCTTTTTGATTACAATGCTACCACAATGTGTTTTAATATTACCACACCTTTTGCCTGGCTATCAAAAAATGGGATAAACTTGACGAAATAACTTGTCCCTAAAAAAAATATTAAAATAAATAATTTTAACAAATTTTAGTTATGATAAAAAGTACTGGAAATGTTAAAAAGTATGCAAAAAGTCTAAAAAAAGAGAGAAAAATTTTTTTTTTGGTGTTATTTGACATTAGGTCTCATAATAATTTTTGTTTGTTTTGATGTCTACAATGCATAGTTAAAATCTTTTGACGATGATTATGAGAATATTTTAGGTTTTAGAAGATAATTAGGAATTTTATTTTTACAAATAAGCATACAGGGCACGCCCGGGCACGTGCATTCCAAAAGTTTATGAGTATGCATTCTAGATATCAAAATAAACAAAAATTATTATGAGACCTAATGTCCATTACCACCAAAAAAAAATTTTTTTTTTCTCTTTTGTTTTAGACTTTTTGAATACTCTTGACATTTCCAGTACTTTTTATCATAACAACAATTTGTTAAAATTATTTTTTTTAATTTTTTTTTTAGGGACAGGTTATTTCGTCAAGTTTATTCCCATTTTTTTATTGCAAGGCAAAAGGTGTGGTCATATTAAAACACATTGTGGTAGCATTGTAATCAAAAAGAAGTTTTATGACGAGTTACGTCGAGAAACTTATGTCGAAAAAAAGGTTGATTATCTCTGAAACCAAGCCGAATCCGGGAAATTTTATATAACATAAAAGACTCTAAATATGGTCAGGAATTGAGCATTAAAATCTTTTGGAATGCTCGCGAGCATTCTGTATGTGCCATACCTACTTAAGCAACTGTGTTTATTTCTTTAGTGTCCGTCTTCTTGCTTTCTTATCTCCTGACACATTGATCCCAGAGGAAACATGCATGTATCTTTTTTGTAGAGAATTTTATGTAGATTACTTATGTACTAGAACGTTTTTTGCTATAAGCCACAGTTTAAGAGTTATTTACGAAAAATTAAAAATAAGGACCTTTACCCCCCTCTCCCCTCGTTAGCTCCACCCCTAAACACCAGTACTTTTAGTATGTGGTTTAAAACACCATTCCCTACAACTATGCCAAAATTCGCTTATACACGAGTTTTTTCCTCTGAGTTTCCTTCGTTTGGTGTACTATTCCCTGTCAGTCCTGACTGAATGCATCGAGAAACAGAATTTGAGAACTTGTTGTTATAAAGCATCATTAACTATTAGGCTCCTTATCCAAAAGCGTCTCCTAAAGTAGCAAGTCGATAAGTATCGTTTGTGTCTTTCCGTCTGATAGAAATAAATTATCGATAGGACGAAAAGGGACTTAGGAAATGTTTTTGAAAAATTAATATTAATTGTGAAGATCAAATGTCGCTGGTATTCGAAATTGTGAATCCGAAATCCCTCCGTGGTGGTTGTGGGACAGTTGATATTGTTGACAAGTATACCTATACTTCGTTTTATTTAAGATTAGAATTATCTGTCAAACGGGTGAACAAAGAAGCAGTGGTCGTAAACCTTCCTTCTTCGATTTCAGCCGATACCACTGAATTACTCGGAACTTATGTACATACATATCATTTGATATTTACCGATAGCTGAACGCATTGTTTTCACATTTATTATTAATTTGTTGGCAAAACTGTATTAAAAAAAATATGAGTGTTTTGTAAGCAAGATGGATTATGGCGGCAATTTAGAAAAAAGCTAAATATTGAAGGTTTTCGTTTAGTGTTTGGCGGTTTTTGACTAAGTATTTTTTTATAAATTTGTAACTCATATCGTACCGATTTTACATTTACTGAATTTAATGAAGTTTAGAGTCTAAAATTATATATTTAATAATTAAATATTATTATATTTGCATATTTAATCTAGCTTACATTATGCACGCCCAGTACTTTTAAAAGTCATGCAAGGATTAAAACTATCGGTATAAAAGCGGACACGGTGTCATAAAGACTGAGCAGATGACAATAGTAAGACAACCCTACCCATCGGCAACGTCGTTTAGTATTTGTCGCCATTATGGGCGGCCTTAATCTGGGACGCTCTAACGTAGTTTGAATTTGGTAACAAATTAGAAAATAAAACTCAGGTGACAATGATGACATAATCTACATAGTTTTATTCACTGTCAGTGGAAGAGTCCGAGGACTCAGAACCACCAACGTTTATAATAAAATTTTCCACAGTGTTATCTATTATATTTTCTAATTTCATTTAAAAACTTATTTTCTTTTAAAATGTTGTATACCGTAGCCAACGATATGCCAGCAGTCTCAGCAGTCTTTTTCACACGGTCCGATTTAGTGGGATATTCCTTTCTATGGCACATTACTAACACTAATTTGTAAATATTCACCACCATCCGCTTTTCACTGGCAGTCAGAGGATTTCGCTTTTGCCGTTTCTTCTTTAGAGATGAAAGAACGTTAGCCGGAACCGGCTGCGACTTATCAATTTTAAATGTGCACCAACAAACAAAATATCTAAATAGATCAACAATTAATAATGAAATTGAACAAAAACGATAACATCAATCCTTAAGTAAGCTAACAGCAATAGAAAACACAACCGAATCAACCGACAAATTGAATAACAGATAGAGACAGTGATGTTTTAAAATTGTGTGAGAACTCTGCCTCTTTAGGTTTTTTAATGTACAACCTTTCCATGAAAAATTGCAAACGCAATTTATTAAAATTCTTATCTTTTCATCTTAGAATATAAATCAACTAACATTATGTTTCTTATCTGTTCACAACACTGAGTAATATAGCATGACAATAAATACGTGATATTTAATAACTCGTATTCACTGTTCGATCCGCAGAATGTGCCTGTAAAAAAACCTTATTTCTCGTTCTGCAAAGGTCTTTCTAATGCTAAAAAAAACGAAGTATACTTTTTACCTAGTTTACCTACTGTTTTATTGCCATACGATGCCTCGTATGGCAATTTGACCCTTATAAATCTCACATCGCTGCGCGCTCTATTAATTGTATTTCATACTTAATCAAATTAGCTAATAGAGTTGATTGTAACTTTAGTGAATGTTGAATTTATCAGCACCCGGCGCAACAGTAATTGTGTATAAGCATGGTGATTGCAAGCAGTCAAGATACTAAAGCAGCAACCCAAATCACAGCTAAAGGCCGCTATTTACAGCATAGCTGTATAGAGTTTATTAGGAGAGCCCTAGTAAGGAGATGCCGAATATGGAGCCTGCCTCGTGGAAACCGTGCCGCGGTTTTTGTGCTTCGCTATTGCGACACTGATACATTGCTGCGACATATGGCTGGTTGAGGGAAGTTGGTTCTTTGGCTTTGCCACTTGTCTAATCGTATTTACTCGTAAAGCTACTAGTTCCGAATTGAAAACTGAATCCCAAATCCCAACAACAACAGGGTTATTAATATTAATATCATGACTTCAATATCTTTAAGCAGGGTTATTCTCATTGAATCACAAACACATCACTGAGATTTCACATTTCACAAGCTATGTCGTCAAGTACAGTAAGATGGGGCTATTTGAGATCCACGTGCCTATTTGATACTAAGGACAAAAAAACATTTCAGCTCGATAATTCCAGGTATAAGATATTGGTTTCAATTTGCGATAGGAACATTTATTTGGGTCTACGTAACACCTTTAATTTCCATGTTACCAAATAGCCCCATCTTACGGTCAACTTTTGGAAGGGCATACCTACACATACCTGTATGTCTGATGATAAGTAGTAAAACAATTACGATACTAATCGTTGTCTTAGTAATTAGGTACTTAAAATATCTGAAAATTAGAAGACAATTACTTGTGCCATTAAGACACGTTATCTCATAATGAGGCACTTACCTACAAATATCAGAAAATTTGAAGACAAGTGCACTGACATTAAGAAATTTTATCTCCTAATGAGGTAAACAAATAGTCGTTTAATATTATCGATCAGAGAAGTCAGTTTTCAAATTATCTATATTATACCTAATTTAAAATTCTTGAGCAATTTTAAGCTTAGAATTAGCCTCACTATCACACAACTATTTAAATGTATCTACTGGCTTAATTAGGTTCACTATTAACTTAATAGTCTGATTATCTGTTTTAATTTATTGGAATATTCATCTAGCGCGACCTTTTCAGTAAATTTGTTACGGTCTATTGCCTACA
Source organism: Thaumatotibia leucotreta (assembly GCA_025490895.1). Taxonomy (NCBI): domain Eukaryota; kingdom Metazoa; phylum Arthropoda; class Insecta; order Lepidoptera; family Tortricidae; genus Thaumatotibia; species Thaumatotibia leucotreta. Next base: position 13,100 of record JALPQI010007807.1, on the reverse strand, counting down.
CTGCTGTAGGCGTAGCCTTCGGCAATTTGAACGTTTTACATAGAAATGTGGTTTGTTTCTTTGTTATCCACAGTTTGATTGTGGGTATTTGCATAATTGAGGTTTCCGGTTTCGAAGACATCTTGGGTATTTGGGTTAGCGATTTGATCTTTGAACTCTTTCCTTTTAAAGATTTTGCCTTTTCTGGTATACGTATGTATGTAGTCGACATGCTCAAAACAGAGATTAACCAATTTTAACTAATTACTACACCTATACAACCAAGTCACACAACTTCAATCGAAGACAAAAGGGAATTATTATGAGTCATATCTAGGGAGTAAGATTATGTGCAGATAAGTTTGAACACCTTGATCGCAATTTCGATCTGAAATATGTAAAAAGTGGAATTCATTTGCAAAGTTCAGATGGGGCTTCTAGCGACGTTAAATTCTTTAGTTTCTTGAAGGCATTGAAAATATATAAAAAGAATAATGTACATTAACAAACAATAATTGTGTTTACTCGCACACGTCCTCTAGACGCCGGGTCAGATCGCAAATTGATTCGGAGCAATTGCCCCCGATAATGTTATCAAACAGTACAGCTTTGTACTCGCCGACCGAGATAACGGATAATAATTACAGAACGCATACTGTCGCATTTATCACGTGATGTTAAAAGGATAAAATATCCTATTCAGAAAGAAAGGCTTTTCAGAAGCTGAATATAACTGCTGCTTTTAATGTATTTTAGAGTGCTTTCCCGTGACATACTAGCAGGAAGGTAGCGATTTTGTTAGTTTACTAATTAAACTAGGAAGCACAGGAACGTGCAGGTTTTGAATGAGTTTTCTTGCTGTCTTTTCTTAAAACCAATTTATTTTTATGTGGAAAATATTCTCTTGAAAGACAAAGAAATCAAAATTTTACTTAAAGGTACTTTGTAAAGCCGTGAAAATAGAGACGCGCTCAGATGTTTGTGAGCACCCTGGCTGTTTCGATATATCTGAGGACGCATGTACAATAGAACTTGGACTTTTTCAAGTGTCTAACGGTCAACTTGGTGCAACAAATTGATTTGTCCCGATAATAGGTTTTATGATCACAGCAATTAGTTCAAAGCAATAATTCTCTATCTAATTGGTTGTTTGCGCATACTTTACTGTCGGCGATGCACCTCTATTGACCTGTGTACGCATTACTTTATATAAACTGCGTTCTTGGCCCGATCTTTATTTATGGGCCGGCAGTGCTCCGCTGATGTAAAGCCTACTTTTTCGCACGAGTCCATTACTAAGCTTGTAATATAACTTTCGAATGAAACGTTAATTTTATCCCAGATAGGCTGATGATGTAATTGGAACGGAACTAGTTGAATAGAATAACACAGCCAGATCTTTATAAATCGAGGTAGTCCCACAGATTCTTGGACACTTATGCTGTAAAATAATATTCATGAAATACTAGTTTTCCCTTCCAAACTTAGATATTGCAGTGTCAAAATTTTAACAATGCACCGTTACCTACAATGAGACAATACGCCAAGGAAAAACCCAACGATGAAACCGCGACAAGATATATCAGTTCCGAGAAATAAGTAGTGATCCATGTCGGAGCCGAGCCCAAATTAGTCGCGAGCGATAGAATGGGAGTACCTAGTGATCTAGACCTTTGAGAGTAGACCTTTGGAAGATCCTTAACTTATTTCTTTAAGAACTGCTATGATGATGGCCCTCGAAATGTTTGGCATCTGGCGAAATTATTGATTAAAATGTAAATGTTGTGCAGTCGCCATCATTTATATCCGAGCGGGACGGTCCTCAAAAATACCTGGAACTGCACCATGATAATAGAGTCCTGTTCAGATATTAGTGAGCGCCCTGGCCGTTCCAATATTTCTGATGGATAGAAATTGCCTATAACTTAGCTGCTCAACAATTTATTGAAAGCTACTTCCATACGGAATCTAGACCAGTTAGATACATTCCAAGCAAGACAAATAAAAACTTTACAATCGGGAGAATAACGAAAATTTTGTCATAGGATTCTGCTTAGCTTTGGATTTAATTTTTTGCAGATGCAAGTATCCTTTCACATAAAACTTGAACACTGAATCATTCATATTAAATTATTCGAGGAAACTAGTTATGCTCGACTTGTGCAGGCATGACAACTCTAGCAAGAGACTAAATTTTGCCTAGCCATAGGTGGTTAGGTGGTAAATCAAATTGGGAAAGGTGTGATAAGTTAATGGTTAGCGGAAGTCTGCAAACTCCTCAAGCTAACAGCCATTACGCTTGCATCGGGAAGTACTAATTCCCATGACTCACACCATGCCCTAACGACATATTGATGTGTCATCAGCTCAATTACCTACCCGTAGAAAGCAGATCAGTATTACCTAACAGTTTACGGAATCTCACGGATCTATGTGAATCACTTGTGGAAGCGGATGGGGAAGTCACTTTCGTCTTCGTTGGTATTGATGCAAGAATGCAGTTTTTCCTCAAGTGTAATGGGAATGCAAGTACGGGTAGGTTGTGTTACGAGTACAATGATGATAATTGGATGAACATGGTCAATTTTAAAAGAGATGATATTAACAAGCTGAAAATATAATGCGAATCGGAATTTTAGAGAAAAAATTACAATCAGTTCACGATTCTCGGAGATGTCGAGTAACATATATAAATAGTCTAATTGAGAACCTTCTTCCTTTTTGAAAACTGATTTAAAAAAAAATCCCGCATGGAAATATTTCTTTTTTTTCTAATTAGATAACGATACTGAAAACGCCCTTAAACAAGTCAAAACTATATTTATTTTACTGAATTTATTTTTCCATTTTGACCCGTTTCTGTTCGCAAGATGATCTGTATCAACTAGCAATCAACTGTCGATGCATGTCATCACTCTCAATCTATTGTCATTGAAGGTGATGAAATTTCAATAAACTCAATACGTCCCCAATACAACTGGGTCCCTACGCAATGCATTTTATCAAACTAATTTTGAACTATTAACTTGAACATCTGTCAATAATTAAACTTATTCTTTGTGGTACAAAGTTTATTTTTAAAAGTTTGTGCTTATTAATAATAGCAATAGCTTATTATTTAAACTGGACTAACTATTTTTCAAGTGATTAGAATTCTAGAAAATTTGATAGAGAAGTCCAACGCCAATCAAAGCGTATAATTATATTCGTATATTCGTAATAATGTCGATATCAAAACGTAAAGTAATTACTGACAAAATATAATTATGTAGATCTACATCTACACGTACAAGTTATGTATGCAACGTAAAGATTTTGCAGTATGTCAATCGCCTCGAGTTTCAACCCAAATGAGATAAGTTGACAAATCACGAGTTATCAAATAATTGTATTTCGCAAGTAATGCATTCAAAAAACATTTGTGCAAAATAGTCAAATGGGTAACAAATGGTAGTTGAATAAATGTTACTACCCAATCTGCTGCACCTCTTGTCCGATCCGGATCTAGATCTTGAAAGCCAATAACGAATCTGAGATCATTCGATCATTTGGCTCGCTGATTTGATTTATTGTTGCTCATTGAGTTGAATCAAGGCTGTGTGTTACTGACACCTCACTGATTACGCCTCATAATAATTTACGATAATTATTTTTAGAAAGACATTTAAAAACTTTATGAAAATGTAAATCTGAAAGGTTCTTGACAGGAAACTGGTTTATTTTAAATTTTGTTTAAAAACTGCGTATCGCCAGATCCCTTGTGGTACTCCAATGGTGCGCAACACCATCAGGCATGCAGGTTAAGGAGCCTATCCTGTATCTGTGTAGTTCTTAAGATCGGAAAACTGACGGCAGTAGCTACGAGTAGTCATACTTCATCAACAAGTCCTTACCTTACCATATTGCCGAGGTAACTGATAATAATTGTGATACTTTTCCGAAGATCATATAATTTTAAGTGTAGGTTAATTAATATAAATATACAGTTTAGTTCAGACTATTTTAGAACTTGAGACTTCTTCTGTAACTTAGGTACCTTTGTTATCTGACATTTAACATAAAATGAGGCCTATTGAAGACCCGCTTGTCCGGTGCATCATTTACGATGGAATCCTGAAAGATATCGAAATAGACTAACCCCCTTATTCATAAGCATACAGCCAAAAGTCTCCTAATTTTACATGCCGCTAAGTATTGCTTGTCCCTTTATACAGATATTTTATACAGATAAGAACTTTAAGATTCTAATATCATGATTTCTTCCACAGACATACTCCGGGCTCTTCTGCGTGGTCGTGAACCCGTACAAGAAGCTGCCCATCTACACGGAGAAGATTATGGAAAGGTACAAAGGAATAAAGAGGCACGAAGTACCTCCACACGTGTTTGCCATCACCGACACAGCATACCGTTCTATGTTACAAGGTATGTATTCCTCAGTGTAATTATATTCGCTTATGTCTAATAGACAGGCGTATGTATTGGCCGTGTGGTGACGGCAGATAGAATACATTTGTCATCACACTCATCACCCCAAATTTTCCCGCGGGTGTCGTAAGAGTCGATTAAAGGATTGAAGTTTCATTGACCTCGCTTTGATAGAAGATTGATGATGGGCAGCAGCGTCATCATAGTGATCATCATGCCCAGCATGGCGTTTATGGTTATTTACCTTTATTTTAATAGGAGAGGCCTACGCCAAGCAGTGGACTGAGATAGGCTGATGATGTATAATAGAAACATTATGTTGGTCTGCTTAGAGCTTTACAAGTTACCTAGTCTTCAAAAAGATCCGATAGGGGGCTTGCACCAAACCGTCTGTCAGCGTTAAATTGCTCGCTAAAATGTACTGTATGTCAAGTTTAATATCTACTAATTTACTGGGAATTTTGATCAGCGTGTGAAGTATCGTTCAAGTCATCAGCTAATATAAATAATTATGATATAAATAGGTTACTATGATGATTACTCATGTAATAAAACTATAAAAACGGAGAAACTCGCGTATATTCAATTTAACTTCATCCCGACGTTTTGCACTTCATTATACGTGAATATATTGCAAAGGGACTCATTTACACAAAGTATCCTAGTCTGTACGCTCATACAAACAACATACCAGTATAGCGCATTCCTCTTAAACCACGAACTAACGACAAGACTCAAAGATAGGCGCGCCGTATCGCGCCCATTAGTGAACAATTAGACAAATGGCGCCGATGGTCTTATCTGCCGTAGTGCTGGGCTTTTTTTTTTAAAGATTTATGAAGGTTTTGAGGGTTACAATGCTTTTTTGGAACCTTGACAGAATGATCATGTGTCAGGAGCACTGGTATCGTCTTTACAAATGTAAAATAAGAGGCGGTATAAACTGCCCACATTTTATTATAAATTCTAAATAATTCAATATTTGGTTAATACTGGGTAAAATAGCTCTCTACTGCTGACACTTTTAATCCTAATATTAAAATTTTCTTACAAAATCAGTAGGACTGACAGCGAATAATGTTAATCGTTAAAGCAGATTTACGAATAATTTTTGGTTTTCTAACTGATTGGCAATCGACGATTTTCAAGCCGTGTGGTGACGGCAGTAAGAATATATTTGTCAACACTCCAACTCTTCCCGCGGGTGTCGTAAGAGCCGACTAAGGGATTAAAGTGTCACTGACCATCCTTTGATTCAAGATTGATGATGGGCAGCAGCGTCATCATAGTGGCCACAGGACACATTACTGCGATCGCCAATCCGTTTGCCCAGCCAGCGTGGCGATTATGGGCATTTACCTCCTAATGCGTCTATACGCATAGTATAGTTAATAGGAGAGGCCTAAGTCCAGCAGTGGACTGAGATAGTCTGATGAAGTGAAGTGAAACCGATTGGATGTCGAGGATGCATTCAATTTACTGGGTCTCCTGAAACGAGCGATTACTGGGGCTCGTCGTCGGAACAACCTATGTCCGACAGGAAACGCCCTCGGTGTTTGCGTTCCGTAATGATAGTAAACAAAGGTGATGCGCGGTTCCTCATGCATTGTTTACTATTCATAAGGCTGTTCTGTTGACAAAGACGGTGAAATACGAGTGAAGCTATAAACTGATTATAAACGGAACAGATTTAAATCCCTAATTGACTGGTGGCTTAAAACTTAGTTTGGGCTTTAGGAGTGCTCCTAACCTTTTCATGAATCCATTTGTTTAGTAGATTTATATTGGCCTATATTAAGGCTTGGCCATAACTTTGCATGTCCCACGGCAAGCAGTGACGTACGCCTCTTCTGTTAACTATGCCTATGGATTAAGAGCTAAATGCTCATAATCGGCACACTGGGCAAAGCGAATTGGCTATAGATGAAGTTGCTGCCCATCATCAATCTTTTATCAACTAATGGTCAGTGACACTTCAACCACTCGGTCGACTCTTACGACACCTACGGGTAGAGTTGTGGGTTACAGAGGTTTACAATTAGTAAATTCGTCATCGAGTCTAGATGTATCACTTTCCACTTGCTAAACACAAGTGACGCCTACGGAGTTTCATAATGATAGTAAACAAAGGCGGGGATGCGATGTAGTTCCGTATGCGAACGCATTGTTTAGGATGTTGAGAGTCGCGTTGACTCACGACTGGTGTATTTGATGGACAAAGACAAACGATAGGAGGATAAATCCGAGATTTGTTTAGCGTCTGGAGTGACTGTTACGAAAAACTATTTCTTATAAATGAATAGAGGCTCCAAGCTGCTCAAACGGAAATGGATTAATTATGCTCGGAGTTTCCCCGCAAAGATTAGAAAAAATGATATTCTGAAGGTTATCAAGTCAAATCAAATCAGATACATATATCTCAGAGCTGTCACTGTTGTTAATCTTATTACTAGTAAAATTAACACCTTGGCGGACACTAAACGCCTATAGGCGTAATCTCATTGTTTCTTCTATTGTGTCTGGAGTAGTGTCCGCCAAGTTAATATAGCTGCTGGATGTTAAAATACCGAAGCATGCGCAGCAAGAGACTGAAGAGACTCAACAAGTTGGATCGACAATTATGTGGATGAGGGAACCGTTTGATGAGGACTAAACACGATCAATCATCGTGGAAGAAGTAATACGGGTTGACATGATATTGATAAAAAACAATAATACTTAATTGGGTACATTTGCAGTCATGTATGTGTGAGCATTCTATATTCTATTATTTCTTTATTATGATAAGAATAGAAATCTGGGCGTATTCTTAGTTAAAAGAAGTATCAGATTAGGGGACTAATAAACCATTGCTTTACTGCAATCTCACAATAAAACAACAATGTGATGTGACGTTAATTAGGTGCCGTTAACAGATAACCCGGCGACGTTTCGATACGCATCTTTTACAGTGTTAATGCAAACTTTGTTGGAGATCTTTCTCACGTCAATCATCTTACTTGATTTGATATGATCAGTGAAGTATGAAACAAGACAAGCACTGACAAGCTTCCAATCTGCTGAGGCTTGCTTTAACTGAAGACTCGCTGGATCCCTGCAGTCCCTGAGGAGACAATGTCTTTTAAAAAATATCATGAGCGTCAAAATTTAATTTTGAGGCTACCCAAAAATCCAGTGGGATTTTGAAGGCGATTATACCGACAAATGGTTTTAAAGGATATATTATACGTAACTTCGTAGGTTAGTCCCGTTTTTCCCGTTTTCGCACCTGTTATCACAAGCATTCACGATTAATTTTTTTCTCAAATATTTTAGACCCACATTCGTGTAATCATCCATTTTTCCTTAGAAATCGTAATTTGGTTGCCTATAAAGAAATGAAAAGCGATGGCACCTGAAACTGTTTTGATTTTTTCCATAAATAATTACCTATGTTAAAATAACCTTAATCGTATTTCAGATCGAGAAGATCAGTCCATCCTCTGCACGGGAGAATCGGGCGCCGGAAAGACAGAAAACACGAAAAAAGTCATACAATACCTCGCATACGTCGCTGCTTCAAAACCTAAAGGATCTGGAGCGGTAAGAGTGATTTTATTATTCATACTTACTACATACTTTACAACTAGATAGATTAATTCGTAAAGGTGCCACCAGTTCTGTCGACACCCAATCGGCTTAAGCCGTTCGAAAAAACTATTACAAAAAATATTTGCGGCACACGAGAAGTTAAATGGTACTGGTACCTTACCTAATATATGCCAATTTCATAAGAAAGACAATGTGTCAAATTTGCGAGCAGATGTCGAGTCTCGTCATTCAAACAAATGCGACACGATTTCGATTGACACTTTTAACGCTCTTATTAATTTCACATAGAGCTTTATTACGATCGGCTAATGCCGATTGGCTGTCCACATATGGGGGGGGTGCTCTAAATTAAACAGCCTCGTTGTCATACAAATCTTTAAAATTATCCTTAGCAGCCTCTCTTACATAAAATATATTAGGAAAATGATAAGCGACCCCGTTCCAAACTGACCTTAAATATTTACAACCATAAAATATGAGTGCTAAATTAAAGAGATCTTTTTCACGAAAGGTATACGAATCCGAGTATCATGTGAAAACTTAGTCAATTTGCACTCTCTGCTATCAACATATAGTTCAACATAAAATAACGCGGCTTTTTTAGTGATTTACATTAAATTGTATCAACTAATTGGGCTATTCGTACTCGATTTCACACCTCGAGAGATAAATCCCTTATAAGGTATAATAAGACAAGGATCAATTGAGTACATACTCATGAATACATTTGCTTATATATACAAAACAATTCCAAAAAGGCATATCACACGCTAGATCCAATAAGAATATCCTTATTACTCTATGAATAAGGTATAATTTAAATTAAATTTATGAGGTAATTCTTATGTTGTTTAAGATGTATGATAGCCTCATAACGTTCGCAAAACTTATGTAAGGCCGGTCTTACCATGTTTGTTTAATGCCTTTTTGGTACAGTCAGGTGCGATTTATTCGACATTGCTTCACGTAGAGAGTTGTTCAAAGTACGCTAAGTTTCCACTGCGTGTAATAAAAGAAACGAAAATAATTTCGAACAGTGTTTCGTAAATGTAATGTATGAATATCAATTTATTAGTAAACTGGATTTTAATAACTTTAATAACAGACACGTTCATGCCAAATTCTTATTACGAACATCCGCAATTTTATCCAGATCAAGGACCTAAATTATCGAACTCAATCGAAAAACTGTACTCGTATCGAGCGATAAAAGTGGCCATCAGCATAAAAATATTGTCCAGCGTTATATTTTGTCGTACAGTAGGTAAACAAGTTTGCCTTCCACTTTTGTACGTTAACGTGCAAATAATAGTCGAAAAGTAGTCACTTTTTCGCCGGCTGTACAGTCAAGTGCAAAAATAAGTATCGAATGAATCCGCTCATAAATATGTTACGACGTTCTTATTACACAGAATTAGAGTGCACTGGGACATATTTTTGAACGTTTTTGTATACACCTTATTTTGTCTTTGACATAATTATTATATTTTAAATATTTTATACGTACAGACGTATAAAAGATAATAGTAGGTATTTTGCATTTAAGTGTACCAACGAAATGTCGTATAATTTTAAGTAATGCGCCGTTTATGGTAAAAATGCGTGAGGTAACATTTTAGCAATATTGCTGTGTCGCGGGGTCACCTACGGATCGCCTGTTATTTGGCGAGTCTGCTGTTACAAATCGGTATTACGAATATGAGTAATCGACTTTTAGGTGTATAATGAATATCACTGTCATTTTGATTTTGCGGAAAATTTGTAGACTATAACTTACAATTAATATTATATTCTTCGATTCGTACACAGTAATAAATTACAGTCATTTAATTTCCTTCTTAAATACCTCTAATTAAAAACAACAGTGGGTCGCCGACCTTAATATGAACTTGACTCACAGAAAAATAATAAATTATAAGGGTGATTTTATTATTTTTTACAAACCAATAGGGGTAGGTAGCACATTATTGGTGCGACAGTAGCTCGCGGCGACATTGACATTATGTCCCTTTTTTATAAACAGTGAGTAAAAGAAAAGTCTATGTTGCGGTGGCATATACTGTCTCACCAATCATGTGCCAAGTTCTTCTTTAAAAACTATTGTTTAAACAATTTATTTTGCTCAAGCGCTCACAAATATACTGGTTCGACTACCGTGTGAGGGTAAGGGGTTTTAGTAATTGCTAGTACCAAATGTATATTACCCTATTAGCTATTTTTTACCCTGTTATTATGGTGCGGGGGCTAGCATATCTTCTCGCGGTCACCGGTCTCTTTCTAATCAATACAATCGAAAAGAGACAGGTGGCCGCGAGAAAGCCGCGCATTGCTATAAAACACACGATGTGCTAAGGCCGTTGAACGAATATTTTACAAGCTCTAAATACATAGTAAGAAGTCGCAAAAGTAGCGTTTTGTGCTGTATCCAATGCTATTAAAGTTAATAATCCGCTATTTCATTGGCAAAATAGATTGCCATCACAGACTGGCGTGGAAGAGTGTATATTTTAATTATTATCACACCCGCATGTCGGAGGTGGCTTGTAAACACACTGTATAGCACCTTTACAGTCAAAGAAAATCTTTGCATAAACGTGGTGGCTTTTATCCTTCCCTTCGAAGACCTTCCATGGGTCTTGGTCGAGACAAACCGAACGAAAATAATCCGTAGTCTGAAACATTATCACGTGACTTAAAATTACATCTACCATATGTATTTTTTTTTTAATTTGAATCTTTCTTTTACGTGTATGATCGTCATTTTGGCTAGGCCTTTTCGTCAGGTCACAAAAAGCAAAGATTTTCTTTTTCTCCACTTCACGGTTGTTACTAGGTAGAACGGTGGTATATTTCCGGCGTGGGCGTATATTGAATCCTGAATGGAGCGATGGATTCCACAATTGAATCCCGACCGTAGGGAGAGATTCTAAAGTGGAATCCTGAGCGTAATGAAGGATTCAAGCGTTAACGCCCAAGACGAAATAATTTAGATACCGTGTGACACATACTGCTTTTCACACCACCTATGAGAAAAATAAAAGATATATCACATATTTAATATTTATGCAAATAATCGATTCTGAAGAAATTCGAATAGGTGGTGTGAGAAGTACTACTTCTAGACTTAGCAACAACCTGTTCTAGTCGTAAGTCTACTTTGTACTGTACTTTCTGAACATGCACTGATGTATATTTTTCTCTTCCACCCCCGATGCCTGGGACAACCGCAGGGACCCTCACCACAGTTGATAATAGTAAGTCGAATAAGGATTTTCCCACTTATACCATCGCCCACACTGCTAGCATATCGGTAGACTTTATACCAGTTGTAATAAGGTCCACCGATGTATAGTTAACAGTGTTGCTGTTAGTACCATCACCTTCATATGCTTTGGTTCAGAGTCAGAGACCTAATCTAAAATCTCTATCACTACAATTACATTTTCAATATTTGCGTTCATAGCCTCGGCTATGTTAACTTTGTAGAGAAATAATTTGTATATGCCACCACAAAGGTTTCCAAATTATTTAATTGCAAAGTTAATATAGCCGCACACATATAAAGGCCATAGTCGGATTTTCATAGTAAGTCAGCCTTTAAATCAACCAGACTCTAGTATTTTTTTGTGAGTACCTCTTATGGTGAAGAATATTTCTGCTGAGTATCAACGTCCTATCGGTGACAGTTTTTGACTTATGATTTTTTTTAGTTTTTTCTTTAATGTGTTGTATCTCAGGATGTATAAAAGCGAATTGCTTCAAATTTTGAAATAATGTTCTTTATTTAGATATGCATCGAATTTAAAAAAATGAATATCGATTGTCGTATAAAAAAAAGAAAAAAAAAGACCAAAAAATTTTTCATATTTTTTTTGTGTACCTATGAAGTAGTGACACCTCTATTTTCTTTTTCTAATTATAGACCATACATTGGCCTACTAGTTGCCTAAGTATCAAAATTTTCCAAGCGGTACTTCTTACCAAAAATCGGCAATATGTGTGGTCAAGTTTTGCATTCAATCGGTGTTTTTCAATGTAGTATACAAACTCTTCATTTATATTTGAGTTTTCTTATCAGGTTATCTTATTTAAGAGTAAATGCTAATGACAACTTAATGTCATCATGATGCAAGCTGTTTATTTCATTATTAATCGGCCGTTTATTATTTTAACTAGCGTAATTCGATATTATTTATGAGATATTCATTAAAAATAATATATTTCTTGAATATATTACTATATACGCTAGTTGAAATGGTAAACGGCCGATTAATAATGAAATAAACAGCTTGCATCATGATGACATTAAGTTGTCATTAGCATTTACTCTTAAATAAGATAACCTGATAAGAAAACTCAAATATAAATGAAGAGTTTGTATACTACATTGAAAAACACCGATTGAATGCAGAACTTGACCACACATATTGCCGATTTTTGGTAAGAAGTACCGCTTGGAAAATTTTGATACTTAGGCAACTAGTAGGCCAATGTATGGTCTATAATTAGAAAAAGAAAATAGAGGTGTCACTACTTCATAGGTACACAAAAAAAAATATGAAAAATTTTTTGGTCTTTTTTTTTTCTTTTTTTTATACGACAATCGATATTCATTTTTTTAAATTCGATGCATATCTAAATAAAGAACATTATTTCAAAATTTGAAGCAATTCGCTTTTATACATCCTGAGATACAACACATTAAAGAAAAAACTAAAAAAAAATCATAAGTCAAAAACTGTCACCGATAGGACATTGATACTCAGCAGAAATATTCTTCACCATAAGAGGTACTCACAAAAAAATACTAGAGTCTGGTTGATTTAAAGGCTGACTTACTATGAAAATCCGACTATGGCCTTTGAAAATGTATTTTGCGAGTGATAAGTTAGCATGAGTGTTTTTGCTTTTTATATGAGAATTTTATAATAATTATAATAGATCCATTCAACATTACATCTTTCATTTTATCGAGATTTATTTGAGAGATTTTTACCGCCCAGTTTTAAATTGTATTAATATATTTATAGATAATTGTTTTTTTATATTTGTATTCAAATAATTCGCTATATTTATGTATATGCACTTATTTTCAGATACGC